>ML325995.1:0-79930 GCA_005239505.1 Nicotiana paniculata | reverse complement strand
GTAGTTTGTCACCCCTTAAGGGTACAAAATGGGTAACCAACAGTGGCTTGAGAGTAGGGAATCAGAACCTTTCAAATGGTTAGATTCACCTTCTCCAAAATGCCCAGAGATAAAAAATTACAGAACAATTATGAGATGAATAGGACCTTTATGGGGTTGAATCTAACCCCTTTTTATGGTTAGATTCAGTCCCTAAAAGGCAAAGAACCTATTCTGTCAAAAATGATGTAGGAACATCATCAAGTTTGGGTTAAACCCCTTTTATGGTATGACTCATCCTATGAATGCTTAAGAAACCTATTGGTATTACTGTCCTAACATCAATTTTGGACTGGTAACTAAATTGCTTTATTTGTGTCCTTTTGATAAGTAAAGGGACTCAGATAGCAAGTACCTATAAAGATCTAGACTTAGTTTTGTGTTGTCATTATTGGGTTAAAAGTCTGACCTATTCATGGTCAAATTCCCCCCTATGACCATGTATAAACAGTTATGGAATAGTTAGATTATTACTACAAAAGGCATTAAGACAGGAACCTGAACCCATAAATGGTCAGATTCATGCCTTAAGAAATGCCTAAGAGTAGTCAAATCATTGTATGAATTTAGGCAACAACCTGTGGAATGATTAAAGGGTTGATGGGTTTGCATCTTCGGAGCTGAACCTTACCTCTTCATGGTTAGATTCATTCCAAGAAGAGTGCACCAAAGTAGGATCTGTCCTTTAGAATTGACACTATTGCATGATTGGGATTAAACCTGACCCAATACTGGTCATTTTGCCTTACAACATGCCTAGAATGTGTCTGTTAAGTTAGTCGTCTGGCGATTAAGAAAAATAGACAAAAATATAGATTTTAAAGCCCCCCTGAAGGTCGGCTTGCGCAGGAGCAGTGTTGTTCTCTTTCTACTTTGTTACTTATTGTTTTCCTCTTAGGAAATTGTATTTCATAGTGAAATGATAATGTAATAATATAATTTTTTTTGTATTTTTAGTTGTAAATATGGATTGAATACCGTACACTATTATTTCAGGGTCCTTACTTTTCTTGCTAAATCCAGAACTGGGCCAACTTGATGAAACAACCCATTAAGGCTTTAATCGAGTTTAACCCCTTAGGCCATCGGGCCATGAGGGAGTAGATGGGCCCAAAGATTAGAATTATCTGCTTTAAAAAACTAGTATGATGAGAATAGACGTTCAATTAAAAGTATGAATTTATATCCGAACTAGTCTATACGAAAATCTCTCTGTAAACATCTACTAGAATTTTGGAATCCTGTTATTTCAGATTCCGTAACTTTCAATATGAATAGAAAATTGGTGATCCAAAAAAATATTTTTAACTTATCTCCCATCCTTTAAGTTTTTTTTATATAGATGTATGGATATTGGTACCTTAAAAATACATACAAATCCCGAGTTTAGATCTGCGTTTAGGCTATCTAAAAATGGACAAAAACTACAAAGTGTGAACTGGTAAGATCTGTCTATGCCATGCTATTCTTTCAAGATTACAAATTTTCTCACAAAGAACAATAGATAGCTCTAGCTTACCAATTCAAGGCCGAAAAACAGTAAATAAGGTGTTTGTATGCTTATAAGCGTATGCATGAATAAATATTTAGTTTTGACTGCTATGCTTCTTATTATTCATCAAACTAGAAAGTAGAGACCCTTAAGACTTAACTAAATTTCCTAAATTAGTGGCCTTCCTACAAACTAGTCGCAATTGGGATTGGTCAAAAGGGTTGAAACAACTTTGGGGCTAAAATATGGCCATAGCCCGAAACCTTCTATCTTTAGACTGATTAATATCATTTTAGGCGATCTTCTAGGTAGAATGAGACCTTTAGTTTGAAATTTGATAAGATCGAATATTATCTCTAATCTACACTCGGGTGTGACAACTCATGTCCCCGTTTTCAACTTCAAATTACAATAAAAATCACATGTTGTAATTACGGGTGAATTTCATGTGGCGTAGTTATAATGTGTCCAGAAGACAAACAAGTGCACTCCATCGTGACTTGTTCCAAGATAAATCCATAAAAACGGCTAAAAAGTAAGAAGGCTAAAATGCACAATAGGTTTAAAATCTCTCTGTAAACATCTACTAGAATTTTGGAATCCTGTTATTTCAGATTCCGTAACTTTCAATATGAATAGAAAATTGGTGATCCAAAAAAATATTTTTAACTTATCTCCCATCCTTTAAGTTTTTTTTTATATAGATGTATGGATATTGGTACCTTAAAAATACATACAAATCCCGAGTTTAGATCTGCATTTAGGCTATCTAAAAATGGACAAAAACTACAAAGTGTGAACTGGTAAGATCTGTCTATGCCATGCTATTCTTTCAAGATTACAAATTTTCTCACAAAGAACAATAGATAGCTCTAGCTTACCAATTCAAGGCCGAAAAACAGTAAATAAGGTGTTTGTATGCTTATAAGCGTATGCATGAATAAATATTTAGTTTTGACTGCTATGCTTCTTATTATTCATCAAACTAGAAAGTAGAGACCCTTAAGACTTAACTAAATTTCCTAAATTAGTGGCCTTCCTACAAACTAGTCGCAATTGGGATTGGTCAAAAGGGTTGAAACATCTTTGGGGCTAAAATATGGCCATAGCCCGAAACCTTCTATCTTTAGACTGATTAATATCATTTTAGGCGATCTTCTAGGTAGAATGAGACCTTTAGTTTGAAATTTGATAAGATAGAATATTATCTCTAATCTACACTCGGGTGCAACAACTCATGTCCCCGTTTTCAACTTCAAATTACAATAAAAATCACATGTTGTAATTACGGGTGCATTTTATGTGGCATAGTTATAATGTGTCCAGAAGACAAACAAGTGCACTCCATCGTGACTTGTTCCAAGATAAATCCATAAAAACGACTAAAAAGTAAGAAGGCTAAAATGCACAATAGGTTTAAAATATGTAAATAATTAGATAATTAGGCCAAATATTAATAGTTAAGCGACCGTGCTAGAACCACGGAAATCGAGAATGCCTAACACCTTCTCCCGGGTTAACAGAATTCCTTGCTCAGATTTCTGGTACGCAAACAACTTAAAACAGAGTCTAAATTTCCTCGGTTTGGGATTTCAATAAAACGGTGTCCCGGAACATCGTCAAAAATACGGGTGGAGACTCTGAAAACTAAAAGAAATTCCAAATCTGAATAATGTCACTTAAAGTAGAAAAACTCCCTTACTACCCTTTTATTTATCGGGGGTAGGGAAAAAGGAGGTGTGACAGTCCCCATGGTCCTCAGTCAGGCCGTACTTCATTTGGTGCCCTCCCAGCTCAGAGTGCTGCTCGAGCACCCCCAGATCAGGGTTCTTTTATGCAGGAGTCTTCCAGTGGCCGTTCGGGTGCTAGAGGTTTCTATCAGCCCCCGCCTCCATCTCCAGGGAGTTGTTTTGAGTGTGGAGAGTTCGGGAACGTGTGGAGGCAGTTTCCCCGCCGTTCCGGTGGATCTTCTCAGCAGAGGGGCCAGCCCTCCACTTCAGCTCCAGTCACTTCACCACCCGCCCAGGCAGCCAGGGGTGGTAGTCAGTCAGCCAGAGGCCTCCCTAGAGGGGGAGGTCGAGCAGGGGGAGGTCAAGCTCGCATGTATGCATTTCAAGCCAGGCCAGATGCTATGGCCTTAGATGCCGTGATTGCAGGTATTGTCTCAGTCAATTTCCGAGATGCCTTGGCTTTATTTGACCCTGGTTCTATATATTCCTATGTTTCTTCATATTTTTCCCATTTTCTGGATGTGCCCCGTGAGTCTCTAGTCACCTCTGTTCATGTGTCGACTCCGGTGGGCGATACTGTTGTTGTGGACCTCGTCTATCGGTCGTGCATGATATATGTTGGGGGTTTGGAGACCCGAGTGGACCTACTGTTACTCAGCATGGTCGATTTTGACGTGATATTGGGCATGGATTGGTTATCTCCGTGCCATGTTGTTCTTGATTGTCACGCTAAGACCGTGACCTTAACTATGCCAGGGTGTCCAAGGGTTGAATGGAGAGGTTCATCCGAGTATATTCCTGGCAGGGTGATTTCCTACCTGAAGGCTCAACTCATGGTTGAGAAAGGGTGTTTATCTTAGTTGGCCTTTGTGAGGGATGTCAGTGGTGAGACTCTCGCTATTGATTCAATCCCTGTGGTCTGTGACTTTTCGGATGTGTTTCCTGCAGACCTGCCAAGCATGCCACCTAACAGGGATATTGATTTTGGTATTGGCTTGGTGTGAGGAACCCAGTCTATCTCTATTCCACCTTATCATATGGCACCAGCGGAGCTAAAGGAATTGAAGGAGCAGCTTCAGGAACTCCTAGATAAGGGGTTCATTCGACCTAGTGTGTCACCTTGGGGTGCACCGGTGTTGTTCGTGAAGAAAAAGGATGGGTCCATGCGTATGTGTATTGACTATCGGCAAATAAACAAGGTTACGGTGAAGAACCGATATCCCTTGCCCCGCATTGATGATTTTTTTGACCAGCTTCAGGGAGCCAGAGTGTTTTCCAAGATTGACTTGAGATCTGGGTATCATCAGTTGAAGATTCGGGATTCTGACATTCCCAAGACTGCTTTCTTGACCAGATATGGTCATTATGAGTTCTTGGTTATGTCATTTGGGCTGACCGATGCCCCAGCTGCGTTCATGCAATTGATGAACAGTGTGTTTCAGGCTTACCTTGATTCCTTCGTCATTGTGTTCATTGATGACATCCTGGTTTATTCTCGTAGCCAGGAAGAGGATGCTCAGCATTTGAGAGTTGTGTTACAGAGGCTGATGGAGGAGAAGATTTATGCAAAATTCTCCAAGTGTGAGTTTGGCTTGGTTCGGTAGCTTTCTTGGGGAACGTGGTGTCTAGTGAGGGTATTCAGGTTGATACAAAGAAGATAGAGGCGGTGCAGGGTTGGCCCAGACCGTCCTCACCTACAAAGATTAGGAGTTTCCTTGGTTTGGCGGGATATTACCGTTGCTTTGTGGAGGGATTCGCTTCTATTGCTTTGCCTTTGACCAGATTGACCCAGAAGGGTGCTTCATTCAGATGGTCTGAGGAATGTGAGGAGAGCTTTCAGAAGCTCAAGTCAGCATTGACTACAGCTCTGGTACTAGTTTTGCCTGCTGGTTCGGGTTCTTGCACAGTCTATTGTGATGCTTCTAGAGTTGGTTTGGGAGTGGTATTGATGCAGGACGGTAGGGTGATTGCCTACACGTCTAGGCAGTTGAAGGTGTACGAGAAGAATTATCCAGTGCACGATCTTGAGTTAGCTGCCATTGTTCATGCCTTGAAGATTTGCCGGCATTATTTGTATGGAGTGCAGTGTGATATTTTCACTGATCATCGTAGTTTGCAGTATCTGCTGAGGCAGAAAGACTTGAATTTTTGTCAGAGGAGTTTGTTAGAGCTTCTCAAGGATTATGACCTCACTATATTATATCATCCGGGGAAGTCCAATGTAGTGGACGACGCCTTGAGTCGCAAAACAGAGAGTTTGGGAAGTCTAGCCTACCTTCTAGTAGCAGAGCAGCCATTAGCCTTTGATTTTCACGCCTTAGCAGGTCGGTTGGTGAAATTGGATCTATCAGAGCCCCCGCGGGTGTTGGCTTGTGTAGCCTCCAAGTCTTCTCTTTACGATCAGATTAGAACACGCCAGTATGATGATCCATATTTGCGTGTTCTTTAGGACAGGGTCTATCACGGTGATGCCAGGGATGTGTTTATTGGTGATGATGGGGTCATGAGGATGCAGGGCCGTATTTGCGTGCCAATGTAGATTGGATTTGAGATTTGATTCTAGCAGAGGCTCATAGTTCGCGGTATTCCATCCATCCGGGTGCCGCGAAGATGTATTACGATTTGAGGCAGCATTATTGGTAGAGGAGGATGAAGAAGGATATTGTGGAGTTTGTGGCTCGGTGTCTCAACTGTCAGCAGGTCAAGTATGAGCACTAGAGACCAGGTGGATTGCTTCAGAGGTTTGATATTCCGGAGTAGAAGTGGGAGCGGATCAGGACTTCGTAGTTGGACTCCCACGGACTTCGAGGAGGTTTGATGCTATATGGGTTATTGTGGATCGGCGGACCAAGTCCGCGCACTTCATTCCTGTTAGTACTACTTATTCTTCGGAGAGGTTAGCTGAGATTTATATCAAGGATATTGTCCGATTGCATGGGGTTCCAGTTTCTATCATTTTTGACAGAGGAGTTTTGGAGAGTCGTGCAGAGAGAGTTGGATATTCAGGTCGAGTTGATCACGGCGTTTCATCCTCAGACCGACGGGCAGTTGGAGCGTACCATTCAGATTTTGGAGGACATGTTGCGTGCTTGTGTGATTGACTTTGGTGGTTCATGGGACCATTTTCTGCCACTAGCGGAGTTTGCATATAATAACAGCTATCAGTCGAGTATCCAGATGGCTCCGTATGAGACCTTATATGGTAGGAGGTGCAGATCTCCGGTTGGTTGGTTTGAGTTGGGCGAGGCTAGGCTATTGGGCACAGACTTGGTTCAGGATTAATTGAGTAAGGCGAAGTTAACTCAGGGGCGGCTTCGCACGGCGCAATATAGGCAGAAGAGTTATGCGGACCGGAAGGTCCGAGATGTGTCTTTCATGGTTGGGGATAAGGTTTTGCTGAAGATGTCACCCATGAAGGGTGTTATGAGATTCGGGAAGAGGGGAAAACTGAGTCCCAGGTTCATTGGTCCATTTGAGGTGCTTCAGAGGGTTGGGGAGGTGGCTTATAGGCTTGCTATGCCTCACAATTTATCGAGTATTCATCCAGTATTCCATGTTTCGATGCTCCGGAAGTATGTTGGTGACCCGTCCCATGTTTTGGACTTCAGCACGGTTCAGCTCGAGGGTGATATGTCATATACGGTAGAGCCAGTGGCTATTTTGGGTCGACAGGTCAGGAAGCTGAGGTCTAAGGATATAGTTTCAGTGAAGGTTCAGTGGAGAGGGCAGCCAGTGGAAGATGCCACCTGGGAAATCGGGCGGGATATGCGGGACAGATATCCTCACCTATTCGAGACTCCAGGTATGTTTCTAGACCCGTTTGAGGACGAACGTTTGTTTAAGAAGGGGAGGATGTAACGACCCGGCCGGTCGTTCCGTGAGATTTACCCTGCTTCCCCCATTTCTGCATTTATTATATATTGCTAGCCTTTTTTTGTTGTGTTGGGTCAGTTGGTTTGGGTCCGAAATGGTCATGGTGAGAATTGAGACATTTAGTCTCCTAAAACAGCCTAAAAGTTGAGAAAGTCAACTGAGAGTTGACTTATTGGTGAACAACCTCGGAATGCATATTTTATGGCTCGGATAGCTTCGTTAAGTGATTTGGGACTTAGGAGTGTGTTAGAATGAAGTTTTGATGTCCGGTTTAGAATTAGGCTTGAATTGGCGAAAGTTAGTTTTTGGCGATTTTCGGTCGGCAGTGGAAAATAGGCTATCGGGGTCGGAATATAATTCCGAAAGTTGGAGCAGGTTTGTAATGTCATTTTGGGTATGTGTGCAAAATTTCAGGTCAATCGGAGGTGTTTTGATTGGTTTCAGCGTAGTTGGCGAAATTTGGAAGTTCCAAAGTTCATAGGCTTGAATTTTATGTGATTTTGGTGTTGTTGCGTTGTTTTTGGTGTTTCAAAGGCTCGACCAACTTTGAATGATGTTATGGGATATGTTGGTATGTTTGGTTGAGGTCCCGAGGGCCTCGGGTGTGTTTCGGGTGGTTAACAGACCAACTCTTGGCTTGAAAACTGGGCAGATTTTTGCTGGTGTGAGATTCTTGGTTTCCTTCTACACGATCGCGGGAGGATGTTTGCGATCGCGTAGACCTAGCTGGGGATGGAAGGATTTTTTTCTATGCGATCGCATGGATAGGATTGCGATCGCATAGGTTGGTCAGGTAAGGCAGTGCGATCGCGTGGGTGTTGATGCGATCGCGTAGAAGATGTTGAGGCGCGCGTGAGCGTTGGAGAGTTATTCTATGCGATCGCGTGTATTGGTCTACGATCGAATTTAGTGTCTGCTTTGTGCATCGTGATTGCGTCTCTAGAGTCGCGATCGCACTGAGGAAAATTTAATGGCTGGGCAGAATGTTTTAAAAGGCCATTTGTGCGAGAATAGTTCATTTTCCTCCATTGCTGAACGAGTTGGGAGCTCTTTTGAGAGGGTTTGAAAAGGAAATTCAAGGGAATCACTTGGAGTTTAAGGCTTTAAACTTCAAACTCATTTATATGTGGTTTCCTAAGTAATTAAACCGTTAAATTATTGGAATTAAACCCAAATTTGGGGAAGAAGGGTGCATAGAAATTGGAATTTTCTTTTGAGGATTTGAGTGGGCAATTGTGGTCCGATTTTAGTATTCTTGGTATGTATAGAATCGTGGGAGGACGAGGATTATAGTGATGCAAATTTTATTGAATTCTGAGGCGTGGACCCGGGGCTCGGGTTTGGCCGAATTTCAAAATTGTTGTATAATTTGATAGTTTTTGATTGGGTTGTGTTCCTTTGGTATATATTGATGATGTTAAACTGGTTTTGGCTAGATTCGGAGCAATCAGGAGCCAATTTGAGGGGCAAGAGCATAAAATACTAGTATTGTGGCCCGGTAAAGGTAAGTAATGATTATAAATCTTGTCCTGAGGGTATGAAACCACAGACTACATATTTCTCACTGATTTTAGAATGGTGCACATGTCGGATGACGAGTATGTGGCGCGCACTGATTTTTGGATTGGACTAGGTCCTCTCCGCGTCAACTAATGAGTTGCATACTTTACTCAAAACTTTATGTTAAATTATATTCTCAAGATTGT
The DNA here is from genome assembly GCA_005239505.1 of Nicotiana paniculata. Classification (NCBI taxonomy): domain Eukaryota; kingdom Viridiplantae; phylum Streptophyta; class Magnoliopsida; order Solanales; family Solanaceae; genus Nicotiana; species Nicotiana paniculata. Next base: position 71,090 of record ML325995.1, on the reverse strand, counting down.
TTAAATATTTGGGCTATAAGCATGTTTGGGGCCTCGTGCCGACCTGTTTAGACCCCTTGGGGGCTTTTTACTGCTGTTTTTCCTCACTATTTGTTGATGATTTCACTCAGCCACATTGTGCTTACTGTTTTCGAAACTCAGCCTGATTTACACTACTTCAGATTTAAAAAATGATTTTTTGGGTCGAGTACCCTATTTTACTGATTCGCCTGAGGGGCCTTTTGAGTGCGAATACTAAGTGAGGCTGAGGGCCTGATTGTGAGGATATGATACGCCACGAGGTGGTTTGATATTAGCGCTTGGGCTAAAGGAGCCCCTCCGGAGTCTGCACACACCCCTAGTGAGCGCACAGAGTGCCGAGTGACGAGTGATTGGGAGGCATGAGTGACTGTGAGGTGCTGAGTGACTGTGAGGTGCTGAGCGACTGATTATGAGAGACTGTGAGGCATGCCCGAGGGGCTGATTATGATACATGTTTTTCCCGAGGGGATACTTATGATTTTACTACTTTCACTCTGAACTTATGAAATATGTTTTGCCCGAGGGGCCTCTATATGATTCATTTCATTTTCATAATAAATCTTTCGGTTTGGAGCTGTTGAAAATAAACATTTTTCAAGGACTTTTTCTGAGGTTTGTTTTAAGGCATCATGATTCCATATATCTATGTTTACACTATTGGAAAGTAAGACTGTGTATATTGTGATTTGATAACATTGATTATATGTATTTTCTTGCCTTTTAGACTTGATTTATTTTCATTTCTACTGAGTTGGCATACTCACATTACTCCCTGCACCCCTGTGTGCAGATTCAGGTGCAGATACCGAGCATTAGCCATTTATTTCCGTACGGAGCCGGATTGTGGGATATAGAGGTAGTTGTTCAGCGTCGGAAGCATCTCTGTTTTCCCTTCTTGTTCTATCTAGCTATGTATTCAAAGGTTTTGTATTATAATATTATACCTTTGGCTTATTTTCCTTAGATGCTCATGACATGTTGGCTCTGTGTTTTGGGGTTGGTGGCACTGTTTTTTGGCCTACTTATTTAGTAAACTCTATATACATTATGAAATGCTTGAAATTGGACTGGGATTTTGAAAGAAATTGTAAACATGTGGTATATTGTCTAGCCTAGTTCCACGATAGGCGCCATCACGGTCGGTCTGGGTTTTGGGGTCATGAAATTTTTGTATTTTGATCGCGCAAGTGAGTTCGTATGATGTTATCAGACTTGTGTAGATGTTTGATTTGGATCCCCGAGGGCTCGAATGAGTTTCATACACGTTCCGGAATGGTTTTGAATTGAAACAGGATTTCTGGTGTGTTGGTGCTCTGATGTCGCAATTGCGAGCACCAGGCACGCAATTGCGAAGTGGTGCAGGCCTGGGTTGGGTCGTATTTGTGACCATTTGGTCGCTTTTGCGAAGAAAGAGGTTGTCAAGGTTCGCAACTGCGATCCCTGTTCCGCAATTGCAAAGGTCCGCAAAGGTGAACCCAATGTTGCATTTGCGATATATGCAGTTGATCAAAGGGTTGGGGTCGGGATTTAGGTCTCATTTTTCATATCTTAGAACCCTAAGACTCGGTAATAGGCGATTTGGAGTGGGAATTTTCATTTACAAAAGATGATAGGCTATAATTGCGTAATTTAGTCGCTTATTTCTCTCTAATTGACTGCACTATAATTGAGTTTGAGCTTTGATCGCTAGTGTTTTGCACTAAATGTGTGTTTTATGCCTTGTAGAAGTGGTCCCGATATATGTAAATGTTATGGAATGAATTCAATCTATTCTGGAGATTTGAAGTTTAATTAAAATCCCAAGTATTAAGTTGGGATTTTGTTCGGGGATCAACGGATGATAGTGCACTGTAAGAACGAAACGAAGAATCGAATAGGCATACTGCGCATTTTCCAGTAAAATGCACATAACGTTTTTCTCAGAAATCTGTTTGGACTCCACAATATATCGTTGGAAAGATATTAAAAAGGGCTACAACTTTCATGTTTTACATTTTTCCAAATTCCCGCAGAAGCGGCACATGGTTCCGCGCGTAGCGCGCTGTAGCTGCCTATTTTGCTCCTGCCTCGAAATTGCAAGGTTCCTGATAAAGTCCACTACAACCCCGCGTGGCGCGTCACCCCATACGGCACATCTATGAAACTTTTACAGAGTTATTTTCCTACTTCGCGCGGGAGAAGGTCTTTTCGTCTGGGCCCGGCCCTACTTAGTATAAATATATGTAAAAACGTTATTTTTGAAACTTTTGACAAACTTTTGACCAAGGGAATGCACAGAGCCGTCGTGGAGGCCGAGTTTCATCTTTCTTCCATCAAACTTTGTAATTTTTATTTGTCTTTGTATGATTTCTTGTTTGGCTACCATGTCTACGTAGAGCTAAACTTCACGTTCTAGGATTGTGGTTTTTTCATGATTATTGTTATTCGGATATTGATTTTTCTTTCTTGATTTTTAATATTGGTTTATTTATTCAATCATGCCCTTAATTATTTGATTGCTTGATCTCCTATTGAATACTATCTACCAATCTAGAATTGAACTCGAAAGTCTGAATTCTAGATTGCATATAGGATTGAGTAGAGCAAGTTCTTGAACCTGGGCATCGGGGAATTGATTCGCGGTTAGGATAGACATATACCTAATTGCCTTGTTTGGTTGATGTACAGGAATTATAAATGTGTTCTTGTTAGTTCTAACAACATAGACATATAGGCGTTAGGTTATCTTGAATAGGCGAGTAAGAACTCGACAGATTCTTATGAGCAATATTAACCTTGTCAACCAATAAACCAGATAAATTAATTTGTTAATTCAATTGAAGTATACAATAGGAATGTTAGATAGCCCATACCCTGGATTGATTTCATTACATTGATAACATAAAAATATGTTCTTCCTCTGTTCAATGTTCATTATTTGTTTTTCCTGATTTTAATTTTAGAATCAAGTACATCTAGTTTTAAATTTTTGTTTAGATAGTTAGGATAGTCTAATATAGTTAATAGTTAATCACAAGTCCTCGTGGGTTCGACATCCGACTCTTAGTCACTTAATTACTTGACAACAACGTATACTTGCGTGTGCGTTTGGCCGCAACAAGTTTTTGGCGCCGTTGCCGGGGACTTAAAAATTAACTATTTTTCAAGATTAGACATTCATTTTTTTATATTCATGTTTTTTTGTTTTAGTTTAGTTAGTATTATTTATTTATTTTAGCATGACATCATGGAATAAAAATTGTTCAAATGATGGTTATTCTTATTTTGATGATCCTTGTCCATATTATGTAGGACTCCACTGGTGGAAAAGTTATCAGAATGTTCCCCGGAGCGAGTTGTGCGCACAATCTCAATCCTTTGAGTGGAATATTTGTAATATGTGTGGTGGTCAAGATGACCATTGGGATGGTTGTCCTAATTCTTTTCATCCTTCTTTGAGCCCTTATTATGATCTTTCGAATGATGTTTGTGAGTTTGATAGGGGCAATGAAGTGCAGGATATGGAACCTGATGCATATATTAGGGATATTCTGAGGCAAGTAGCAGCGCAACAGGATGAACTCAGAAAATATATGAAAATATGTGAAAAGAATGAGAGAATCAATTACAAGAATGAAGGCCAATATGGAAGAATCAAATAAAGAGAGCGAGTACGAACAAGAAGAAAATTTTGAAAAAAGAGGAGATTTTGAGCCAAACATAGCTAGTGGAACAATCTGAAAAGTTAGAAATATATGAGGCTCAACGTGAGGAAATTATTGATGAGATGAGATACTTTATATAAGGAAGAGCCGAACTGGAACAAGAGATCGATAAATTTGGCATTGATATTCAGGACTTGGGAGCTCAATTGATTGCAAAGGTTGATGCGTCTAATGTCCAACAAAATAGTTCGGAGTTGTGTGAAACTGAAAAAGAGCTTATACGCTAAATTGAGGAGCTAAAAGTGGAGAGACAATCATTCGAGCATATTTTTGTTGATGATGCCCATGTTGAGAAAAGTACACTAGAGCCATGCGAGGTAGCAGATAACGTTATATTTGAAGAGTCTAGTGCATGTAAATATGAGGATGTAAAGAGTACTATAATTCTAGAGTTTGGGCGTATTGGTCCTCATTCCATACATTTTTCAACATTGTGTTTGGATGATTACATGGAAATCGAGTCATATGCGCCTTTGGAGGATCCAATGGATGAGTAACGGGGTGTTTACATTCATGAATTCGTCGTGTCAGAGAGACAGAATTAAGTACCTCATCTGAAGGCCAAGAAGTGTAAAACGCGATATTGGTTGCTTGGCCCAATTAAATTTGTCTTACTTCCCAGGGAGCGCAACGGAAAGCTTGAATCCAAATTAGGGGATCAATTCATAAGTTCGAGATGGAGGCAAAAAGTGGTTCAAGTCATGTCGCGACGTTAAATTAGGCGCTTGTTGGGAGGCAACCCAGCTTTATTGCTTTATTTTATTTTTATTTTTTTATTATATTATTTTTGTAGTGTCTGTTTATATTTTGTAGGATTATAAGCATAGGAAGCGCATCCATTGGAAGAGTGCAAAAGCGAGCTAGATGGTGAGAACTAAGTGTGGGGTGCCCACCCAAAGGACCATGCATGAGGGAAGTCTGAGTACCCCGTGAGCCGCTATTGCTTCAGCCTTTGGCATTCCAGGGAGTTTCTTGTCTACCCTCGTTATTGTTTTGTTTTATTTGTGCATTGGGGACACTGCACTCCTTTAAGTGTGGGGTGAGAGAATTTCTCTAGATGATTAGTAGTAGTGTTTTAGAAAAATGTTAACTTCTTATTTTTGTTTTCTTAATTGTGTAGTATTTTAGTAGCTCCTAAGAAAAATTGAAAAAAAAAGTAGAAAAATTGGACTTTTCCCGACGATGGATTTCCTAGACAGTTTTCTTGAGGGATTTAAGTCTAAAGAAAGAGCACAAAAAGATTTTCTTTGTAGGTAGTGCAATAATTCCTCCTTGGTTTTCTTTGTGTGGCGGTTCTTTTCCAGGTGTTTTGTTTGAATCGGGTGTATTTAGTTTTTATTTTGTTAGAAGTAGGAAACCTTGTGGTATGTTTTGAATTGAAGCAATATCTCCTGACTTTGTTATGCCATGAGAATAGTGAGTACTTTAGTTGTGACGCTTAGGCTCAGTTTTTGACTCTTGTATAAGTACCTTAAATTGTATGATCTTAACTTTGTTTAACTGCTTTGACTGGAGTGTCTTGATGAGTCCAATCCTAAGTGATTCATGTGCCATGTGCGGGTAAAATTTTGTGTTATCTATGCATTGCATTTGATGTCTAGAACTTGCCCCTTGTGTTTGCAAAGTTAAATAATAGTTTTGTTCAGTCTTGGAAGTGATATATGCATTTCTTTGTTGAACCAATTATATAGTTTATCTGCCTAATTGTTATGTATCATAGTTACCCCTATGAGCCTGTAATCCTGTTTCATTGGCAACCACATTACAAGACTTACCCATTTGTTTGAATTAACCATCTATTTGAATCTTTTCACCTCCCATGAGCACTTGAATTGTTATGAACTTTATAAAAATAAAGTGTGGGGTGGTTGGTTTGGCTTTTGAGTGGAACTAATGAAATAACAAGAAAGATGCACTGCTTTGAAAAAGTAAGAGCCACTTGAATTGAAAAAAAATAGTTGTATTGTTGTAAAAATATTCCTTGATAGTGGTAACTCTTGATGTAATTGTGCTTAAAGAAGTATGGAGTTAATATACATAGATGTGAAGGTAGAGTTATGGTTTGACATCAGGGGGGTTATATTTAAAGTGTATGTATTAAAGTGCTTAGGGAGGTGTAGTTACTCTTATATCCAAATGTATCCTACCTGTCCCGCAGCCTACATTACAACAATTAAATTCCTACTTGATCCTAGACTGAATGAGCTCGATTCATAGAGTAGTATATTACAGGAAAGCTATGGTGCATAAGAGCATATGAATGTTATTTCTGAGAGTGAGTGAATTCGTTCTATCCTGAGTTCCTAATTGTTCCTAATGTTTATTGTGTGTGAAACTACTCTCTTTTGTTGTGCGAGGGCACTGAATTCATGAAGGAAAGGTAATGTCATTGAACTCTATGTTAGAGTAACTTGTGAATAATGCATGGTACTTGTGAGTAAAATCTTGAGGTGAAGATGTTACACTCTTGTGCTTAGTCTATTTTAAATATTCTTGTTGTGATGAGTTAGGAGAATTGTTTTAAAAGGTCGTGTCTATATGGAAGTGTAGTTTGATTGCTCGAGGAAAAGAAATGGTTTAAGTGTGGGGTGTTGATGATAGGCTATAATTTCGTAATTTAGTCTCTTATTACACTCTAATTTATTGCACTTTAATTGAGTTTGAGCTTTAATCGCTAGTGTTTTGCACTAAATGTGTATTTTATGCCTTGTAGGACTAATTCTGATCTATGTATATGTTATGGAATGAATTTCAGTTATTATGTAGCTTTGAAGTCTGAGTAGAAGCCCAGGGATTAGGTTGAAATCGTGTTCGGGGATCAACGGATGATAATGCACTTTAAGAACGAAACGAAGAATCGAGCAGGCACACTGCACAGTGTCCAATAAAATGCACATAACTCTTTTCTCAGAAATCCGTTTGGGCTCCACAATATATCTTTGGAAATCTATTTAAAAGGGCTACAAGTTTCATATTTTATATTTTTTAAAATTCCCACAGCCACGGCGCATGGGGCGGCGCGTAGCGCACCACGGTTGCTTATTTTGCTCCTGCTTCGAAATTGCAAGGTTCCTGATAAAGTCCACTACCACCCCGCGTGGCACGTCGCCCCATGCGACGCGCCTATGAAATTCTTACATAGGTATTTTCCTACTTCACGTGGAGAAGGTGTTTTCGTCTAGGCCCGATCCTACTTTGTATAAATACATGTAAAAACGTTATATTTTTAACTTTTGACAAACTTTTGACCAAGGGAATGCACAGAGCCGCCGTGGAGGCCGGATTTCATCTTTCTTCTATCAAACTTTATAATTTTTATGTATCTTTGTATGATTTGTTGTTTGGCTACAAATGTCTATGTGGATCTAAACTTCACGTTCTAGGGTTGTGGTTCTTTCATGACTATTGTTATTCAGATATTGATTTTGCTTTCTTGATTTATGATATTGGTTTATTTATTCAATCCTGCGCTTAATTATTTGATTGCTTGATCACCAATTGTACTATCTACAAATCTAGAATTGAACTTAAAAGTGGGAATTTTAGATTGCATATAGGATTGAGCAGAGCAAGTTCTTGGACCTGGGCATCAAGGAATGGATTCGCGGTTAGGATAGACATATACCTAAATTACCTTGCTTGGTTGATGTACAGGAATTATAAGTGTGTTCTTGTTAGTTCTAACTCCATAGACATATAGGCGTTATGTTATCTTGCATAGGAGAGTAAGAACTAGACAGATTCTTATGAGCAATATTAAACTTCTCAACCAATAAACCAGATAAATTAATCTGTTAATTTAATTGAAGAATACAATAGGAATATTAGATAGACCATAACCCTGAATCGTTTTTATTACATTGATAACATAAAAATCTGTTCTTCCTCTATTCAAAATTTATTATTTGTTTTTCCTTATTTTAATTAGTTTAGAATCAAATACTTCTAGTTTTAATTTTTGTTTAGATAGTTAGGATAGTCTAATTTAGTTAATAGTTAATAACAAGTCCTGGTAGGTTCCACATCTGACTCTTAGTCTCTTTATTACTTGAAGACCGCGTATACTTGCGTGTGCGTTTGACCGCAACAACAAATATTGTGTAAATGATTCTAATCAGTTTCCATCTATTTTTTATGATTATATCTAAGATTTAATATCAAATTTATGATAATCAAAGAGGAAAATTAGGGATTTTTGTCAAAGTTTTGAAAAATGAAGATTTGAGTTTTGGGAGTCGATTTGGACTCGAAATTGAAAAAAAAAGCATATATATGAACTCGTGGGGTTATGTTTAGTCGAAATCTACCCTTGGGACCGAGTTTTGACCGGGTGGGTAAGGAATTGACTTTTTAGGAAATATATTAACATCATAGCTTTATCTATTGTAATTGGTTTCTCTTGCATTATTTGATGATATTAAGTCACTTTTGGTTAGATTTGAGCCGTGTGGAGGCGAATTTTAGGGGAAAAGCTCTATTCGAGGGTTGATTTGATCTAGTTGAGGTAAATGTCTTGCCTAACTTTGTGTGGAGGAACTACCCCTTAAATTTTGGATTGTTTGTGCTAATTGTACTATATGAAAGACGTGAACACGAGGTGACGAGTGTGTACAGGGCTATATGTACTATTTTGACCGGTTTAGACTTTTAGCTTCTTCTATCCACTTAGTTAAATTTGTTATAACATGTTACATCTTTCAGTATTAAATTTCCTCTCACGTGCTCTAATTAACGTTGTTAGTATTTTATTCTACCCTTTGTTGTTATAATTGCTCTAATATGCTTTAGTTGAAGTTACTACCTGATCACACCCAACTTTAGTCCTAAAAATAATAAGGAGTCACTGAAAATATAATCCGGTTTAAAAGTACGGAGTCAAATCCCACAGAGACCTAAGGTTTTTATGTAATTGTTAAGTATCACTAAGAATACAAACTCGAGCAACTCCTATTTTATAAATATTAAGATTTTGTTTTCTTACTAATTAACTAGCAAATTAAAATAGTAAATTAACAACTAAAGATACTAAGGTTTTGGGGACAAGATTAAGGAGGCATAGAGTTATAATTTTCCCAATTGTCGGATCCTTCCTTCTATGTCTCTAATAATATAGCCTAAGTATCCTCTACTGATCGTGATCACTTCAGATATCGTAATTATATCTCGAGCAACTACCACAATTTACTAGACATATTCTCTCGAACTACGCTAGCTGGCACTAGTTCATCGTTCACTAAGATCACACCAAGGCTTCGTTATCTCTAATCCCACCTTTAAGCACTCTGTATTAATTTCTCACATACGTTAATAGTGATGTTATTTAACAGCTACATAAATATGTACCCTTTCTCAAGCAATGCACACTAAATAAGCACAGTCATTCGATAGCTAGTCAATCAACTGAAATAAGTATGTAGTTAAACAAGTAAGGAAATCCAAAGACTAGATCATATTAAACATAATTAAAAGTCATCCTCCAAGAGGTTCCATCAAACTCTAGATGAGAAAGTTTAGCTACTCATAACCATACTAACAATCATGATAATAATTGAAAGCATTAAAGTATAGATGAAGGAAGAATAGAAGAGAAAACTCTTATGCTTCGTTGCTTCCAAGTGTTCAATCATATCCTCCCCTCTAAAAACTAAGTTTATGAGGTATTTATAAGGTAGGGTTGAGGTCTACACATCAAAACATAATGAGAAATAAAAGCGGCTCGGATAAGCATCGTTAGTGCGGGGCATTGTCAGAGGCTCCAACACTATCCCGCGAGGCGACATTAGAGGAACCAACATTACCCCGCGAACCGCCAATGACAATGCCATGGACAAAGCCTTGCACTGTCTAAGGCTGTGACTTTTCATTTCCTTGCAACGTCTTCTTTAATTGCTCTATTTTGTAGCTTCGAGGTACCATTTCTTGTAACTTTTCTTCTCTTCATGTCCAAGTGTTCCTACACGTAAAATAAACTCAATTAAGCTCAATTGTCGCACGAATTAGCATTGAAACAACAAACAAGTAAGGTGAATAACGTCAAAATATATGGAATTATAGCACGACATCAACACCCCACACTTAAATGTTGCTTTCCATCGAGTAAACCAATTAAACACTTCCTCTTCAAGTACTTAACAAGCGACACATTCAAAACACACTACAACAATGACAATGGTTGATAGTGACAATTAAGCTCTAGCATATATAGTCAAAATACACTTCCCGTACTTATGCCTAATTTCAAAGTATCCAACACAGGAACAACATGATTATAACAATCCTAGCCTCGAAAACTAACTCAATTTCGCAATGTATCTGAGGCTTGAATACTTAATCTAACAGAGAAGTCTAATAGTGTTACCTATCATTTGTGAAACCATGTGCCCTTACAATAAAACAAAAGAGTAAGAAATACATACATCCAAATCACATGATCGAATATATTTTAAGGACTCACACATATGAAGAAAATCACTCACTCTCTCAAAGAATTCATATGCGCGCAAATGGTACAATAGGCTTGCCCATTATGTAAACCTCTACTAATATAGCCCTGCTCGGTTAAAAATCAGATAGAACTTTATTATGGTTGTAATATGGGCTAAGGGACGGGTATGATATATTTAAGATATAGTAGCTAACCCTCCTAAGCATTTTAACACATCACGTATTCAACTTTAAGTGAAAAATTCATTCAATCCGCTTCAATCATCACAAGATAAATCAACCCAAAATATATTTCCTTCTTCTTTACGCACTACTTCATATCACATTCACTAGAAAACATAAGAATCTTTGTTTATTATTCTTCTCTCACTCTTTTTTTCCTTTTTATTTATTTATATTATTTCATTGCCTCTAAGGGAATTTTATTTAAAATACAAGTGCATATTTCTTCCTTCTATTGGTTCCACTCAAAAGCTACCCCAAGTTTCCTCATTACTTCTTTCTAGCGCTCTCTTTACAATTCAAGTGCTTTAAGAGGTATAAGGATCAAAATAATTCAATTAAAAACAAAAGGGGATAGGCTTGTAATGCGGGTGCCAAAAAAAGGCTTATATGCTCAAAAGGATAAGCTAGGGATGATTTTATTTCTTATAAGCAACAAAACTCGAAAAGATCAAAGAAAGTCTAACATCACTTTTCAAACCGAGCAACACCTAGGATTCCACTTCTATTCACATTCCGAGCAAGTCTAAAAATCAAATGCAATAACATGGACTATAAAAAGAACTCACTTCACACATGGCACATGGATCACTAAGGACGATCCCATTCCGGCTCTCAATCAAACAAGTATTCACAAAGCCAAGAGATATATTAAGCATTAAGCACAAAGTTAACACAAGTCAAGCAAACGAGACATAATAGTCATAACACATGCTATTCATTTTTACCAAGGCATCATCATATATTTAAAATCAGTGGAAGGTGAAACACATGCCAGAACCTAAGTATGCAACCATTAAACAAATCAAAAGGTGTGAATCACATCATTTCTTCTCCTTTATTTCTTACGTAACACTCTAGAAAAAAACTACTACCTGTTTCAAGTTACATCCCATGGAAAAGAATCGAGGTATGAAGAAAAATCATAGGGGATTATTACTACCTAAAAAAAGACATTTTTTTGTATTTTTCTATTTTCTATTTTTTGTGTGTGTGTATTTTTTGTTTAGACTCATATTCAAGAAAGTTGTTTAGGAGATCCATCATCGGGAAAGGTCCAAAATTTCTTTTAGAAAAGCATCAATTAAACTAACACAACTAAAATAGCATATAAAGTTATCCAGTCAATCTCCTCACCCCACACTTAAAATTGTACATTGTCCTCAATGCATAACAGAAATAATAAGAGGGTAAAAGACTTCCCTCTGGGTATTTTACTTTGTGCAGGAACCCCGCACTTAGTTCTAACCATCTGGCTTGTTGTTGCATCCTTACAATAGATTTGCTTCCCATGCTCCTAAAAAATAAAAAACGACACTACAAAAATACTTAAAAAATTAATTTAAAAAACTAAAAATAAAAGAAAGCAGTAAAGTTTGGTTGCCTCACAACAAGTGCCCGATTTAATATCGTGGCACGACGTGTACCACTTTCTGCCTCCACCTCGAGCTTATGAATTGATCCCAAGTTTTGATTCAAACTTATGATTGTGCTCTGGAGGTGGTGGAACAAATCTAACTGGCCCAAGGAAATAAAGTAGTATTATGCACTTCTTGTCCTTAATATGAGGTGTGTCATCCTGACTTTGAGGCAAGAAAAATTCAAGAATGTAGGCACCTTGTTCCTCATTCCTTGACTCCTTAATCGTCTTGGATGACTCTATTTCTATATCATCATCCAAACACAATATGGAAAAATATTTGGAATGAGGACAATGCGCTCAAACACATGAATTTCAGGACTTTAAACATCCTCAACATCAATGATACTAGAGCCAACAAAATTTATATCCTCGATGTCTTTGGCTGACTCTAGTCTCACGTCTTCAACATCGACATCCTCAAATTGTAGTTGGCTAGGTTATTGATGTTCTACTATGACTTCCTCCATTAGCACCTCAAATTCACAGTCTTCTTGGCTACTATCCCCAATATTTGCTTGTTTAGCATTAAAAGTTTCAATCATTTGACTCACTTGATCCTCCAAGTTGCAAATAGTTGTCTTTTACATTTCTATATGCAACTATTTCTCATTATTTTATTCCAGAAAGCACTTTAACATTTCCTTGATCTCCTTCAAGTCTGCATCCCAAAGTTATTTGTTAACTTCACCAGTAGAACCATCATAATAAGTAATAGGGAGGATAAAAAATATAAGTACATCTCCAAGCGGGGTTTATGTACATTTATACGTACCCCTTCACATCGGGTCCTTTCACCTTGGGAGTGGGTGAAGGAATTGACCCAATAATCTTTGAATGCTACCATTGGTACTAACTCCGCTTGGCACGAGTAGATCCATCCATACGGCTTATGGTGGCTTGTCTCTGCCAATTATGCACCAAAACCGGAAAAATCCTAACTCTCGTGCATATGATGAACCTCTACTCCCCAAAGACTTTTCGTTGGGGTGTGCTGAATCTTAGCAAGAGTGTAACGACCCGGCCGGTCGTTCCGAGAGTTTAGCCCCGTTTTCCTCCATTTTTGCTTCATTATTTATTTTTCAGCTCTATCATGTTGTGTTGGGTCGGTTGGCTCGGGTTCAGAGTGATTTTTGGAAAGAAATGAGACACTTAGTCTCTTAAGTTTGGTTATTTAGTTGAGAAGTCAACCGGAAGTTGACTTATAAGTAAATGATCTCATAATTTGGTTTTTATGGTTCTGATAGCTTTGTTAAGTGATTTGGGACTTAGGAGCGTCTTCGGAATGTTGTTCGGAGGTCTGTGGTAGAATTAGGCTTGAATTGGCGAAAATGGATTTTTGGTGATTTTCGGTCGGTAGTGGAAAATTAGCTATCGGGGTCGGAATGGAATTCCGAAAGTTGGAATAGGTTAGTAGTGTCGTTTTTGATGTGTGTGCAAAATTTTAGGTCATTCGGATGAGGTTTGGTATGTTTCGGCATCGTTGGCGGAATTTGAAAGTTTAGAAATCCTTAGGCTTGAATTAGGGGTCAATTCGGTGTTTTGGTGTTATTTTGGGTGTTTCGAAGGTTCGACTAAGTTCGTATAGGGATATATGACGTGTTGGTATATTTGGTTGAGGCCCCGAGGGGCTCGGGATGATTTTGGATGGCTATCGGAGAGTTTGAACTTGGAAATGCAGCTGGTGTTGTTGTTCTGGTGTGGCTGCACCTGCGGATAGGGGACCGCAGGTGCAAGCATCACAGATGCAAAAGCTAGTCGCAGGTGCGAATATTGGAGACCTAGGTCTTTATCGCAGAAGTGGAGAAAGGGCCGCACCTGCGAGCCCGCAGGTGCGGAGAAGTGATCGCGGATGCGGACTGGGGGCCTTAAGTGATTTCCGCAGATGCGGATGTTTTTCGCAGATGCGGTATATGGACCGCAGATACAGAGCAACTGGGCAGAATGGTACAAATTAAACCTTTTGCGAATTTCTTCTTATTTCCACCATTTTTGAAGACGGGATTAAAGCTTTTGAAGGATTCAAGGGGAAACACTTTGAGGTAATATTTTTGGACCTAAAACTTGATTCTATGCTAAATTCTATCAGATTAGGCATGAAATTTGTGAGATTTAATGATAAAAATTGAGGGGTTAGGGCTTGGAAATTTGAAGGTTTGATTTGGGGATTTGAGGGGTCATATGTGAATGGATTTTGATGAATTTGGTTTGTATAGATCGTGAGTGAATAAGGATTTCAGTTTTGACATTTTTGTCGAATTCCGAGACATGGGGTCGGGTTTGGACAAATTCGGGATTTGTGATGTAATTTGATAATTTTGATGTGGGCTTCATTCCTTTAGCATATATTAATGATATAATACAGATTTTTGTTAGATTCGTGGTGATTTGAGTCCGACTCAAGCGGCAAGAGTATCACGGAGTAGAGTTTTGGCTTGATTGAGGTAAGTAACGCTTCCAAAATTGGGTCTGAGGGTTCGAAACCCCGAGCTATGTGTTATGTGATTAGAATTGGGTGACGCACTTGCCAAGTGACGAGCGTGCGGGCGTGCACCGTGAGACTTGTGACCTGGTTCATTCAATGGCACCGTTTTGTGGTTCGTTCTTGTTGATATTTGTGCTTCTATCAATGTGATTAATGTAAACATGCTAGAAATCATGCTAAATACTATGTTAAGGCTTCACGGCGATACTGTTGAAACCCGAGCGGTCGTCTTAATGGAAACATGCAAGAAATCATGCTAGATATTATGTTAAGGCTTCATGCCGAGACTGTTGAGACCCGAGTGCTTGTTTATTGCTATCATCTCATGTGTTTTGTTAATATTATATACTCAGCCCTGTCATTACATACCATATCATGTCTCAATCTCGAAAATTATTGTTTTACACATTATATCATTGATTTGGGCTAGTTCATGCATTGTGATCCCTTGTGAGCGAGACTGGACAGTGATGACTGAGTGAGGCCGAGAGCCTGATATTGAGTGACAATTATGGGACCGGGCTGCACACCGCAACATGTTGTATTGATTTATGCCTGGATCTGGCTTATGATAGCGCTTGGGCTATAGGAGCCCCTCCGGAGTCTGTAACACACCCCAGTGAGCGCAATGATATTTGAGGGATGGATCTTCCCTACACATGGATCTTGTCCGAAGTGTTTATATTTGGAGATGGATCTTCTCTAGAAGGATGGATTGGCCTATTTTCCTCGGTACTGAGCGGCTGATGTCAGTGATATGTATACGTATTCTGGAATGGATATTCCCTGGGCCATTGAGCCATATACAGTACCGAGTGGCTGTGAGGTGTATCATTATCTGGAGATAGTTCTTCTCCATAGGGTGGATCAGCCTTCCTCAGTACTGAGTGACTTCTGTCTGATGTGTATATATTCTGGGATGGATCTTCCCTGGGCCATGCGATCCATATACAGCACTTAGTGGACGAGTATTGGAGTGTGGAGCACATGGTGAATTTCATATTGTTGATGCACTGGCATGTAGAATACATTGAGTTATATATATGTTAAATTGTTCGGAATTGTACTTATCTTATCACTTTGACTAGTAACTAAAAGCATGCCTAAATTTTTGTACATTGATTCTGTCATAAATGTGGAGGTTTAGTCAGTCACTACCTCTCAGCTCACAGTTTGGGCTTGTCACTTACTGAGTTTGTATACTTACGTTACCCCCTGCACCTAGTGTGCAGATTCAGGTATCCCAGGTCACGATAGTGCCAGTTAATCGTTTATTGCGATTTATCTTCGGAGAGTGCGAGGTAGTTGCTTGGCGATCGTAGACCCGCCTTTCTCTTTTCCTATCTTCCTTTGTGTATTTTTTGTTAGTTATTTCCCAATCAAACGTTGTCTTGATGTATTTTGGCACAGTTGTAGTATGGCTCATGACTTAGTGACACCAGATTTTGGGATTTCTCTTTTTACAGTATTTTGGATTTGATTTTATCTTTTATTTCGATTTTCCTCTAATGAAAAAGGGTAATATTTAAATATTGTTATGATAGAAATCGAATTGGTTAAGAGTGTAGGCTTGTCTAGTTCCACGATAGGCGCCATCACAACTGGGTTGGTTTTGGGGTCGTGACAAAGAGTAGTCATCACGCCCTCCTTACTAGTGTTGATGACAATGTCAATGACCGTGGATGGATGGAACAGCTCGTTATCATTTCTACCAGGTACACTATCCAGGCCACAACACCAGCTTTTTCCAAATCATGGAACATTTCCCGGAAGTCTTCGAGAATTTGGTTCCTCTCTATTTGAAAGAACTTCTTTCTTTGCTGAATTTTAATTTCTTCATTCCAGCTACTTACAGGGAAACAGGGGCAACCTCAGCCCAGCCGGTTGCACCTGTTTAGGATTATGTGATTCTCGTCATGCCAGATGACGAGCAGCGCAGGTTGGAGAGGTTTGGTAGACTTCAGCCCCCGACTTTCAGCGGCGCAGAGGGCGAGGACGCCCAGGGTTTCTTAGACAGGTATTAGAGGATTCTGCGTACAGCGGGTATATTGGATACTGGTGGGGTCTCGTTCACCACCTTCCAGTTTTCAAGAGTTGCCTTTACTTGGTGGGAGGCTTATAAGAGGCGTAGTCCTGTTGGTGCAGCACCCCTTACCTGGCAGCAGTTCTTCATTCTCTTTCTAGAGAAGTATGTGCCACAATCCCGCAGAGAGGAACTACGCAGGCAGTTCGAGCAGTTGCGTCAGGGTGATCTAATTGGGATGCAGTATGAGATGATGTTTTCGGAGCTAGATCATCATGCCATTTGGTTGGTTCCTATGGACAGAGAGGATCCGGAGGTTCGTGGATGGTCTTTCATATCAGCTTCAGATTCTCATGACCAGGGAGAGAGTATCGGGTGCTACTTTTGAGGAGGTTGTGGATATCGCCCGAGAGATTGAATCGGTTCGTCGCCAGGAGCAAGATGAGAGGGAGGACAAGAGTCCTCGAGGATCTGGTAGTGTTGGTGGTGTCCCTTCAGAAGGACAGTTACAGCACGGCAGAGGTTATCCATTCAGGGAGGCTCAGTCAGCCCGCTCAGGTCATCGTGGTGGATCATCTGGTCATGGTCCTCCCAGTTCTCATCAGGGGCACCCATCATTCAGTGCCCTTCCAGTCCAGAGTTCATCCAATGCACTGTTAGTCCAGGGCTCTTCCATGCCAGGCTTTTTCACTAGTTATCCCGGTGCTAGGGTTCCCCTAAGCCCCCACTGCCATTCGCCGAGAGGGGTTGTTTTGAGTGTGAAGATCTGGGTCATATCAAGAGGTTTTGTCCCTGTCTTACGGGAGGTCCATCTTAGCAGAGGATTCAGCCCGCGGCTTCAGTCCCATTTACTGCACCACCCTCCCAGGCAGCTAGGGGTGGGGGTCAGGCAGCTAGGGGTGGGGGTCAGGCAGCTAGAGGTCGCCCTATATGGGGAGGTCGATCCGGTGGTGATCAGGCCCGATTTTATGCACTTTCAGCTAGACCAGATGCTATGACCTCAGATGCCGTGATCACAGGTATTGTTTCAGTATGTCACGATGTGCTCTAGTTTTATTTGATTTTGGTTCCTTATATTCATATGTTCATCATAGTTCGCCAATTTTCTGGATATGCCCCGTGAGTCTTTAGTTACATATGTTCATGTGTTCGCCCCTATGGGCAATACTGTTGTTATGGACCGCATGTGTCGGTCATGTGTGGTGCCTATTGGGGGTCCGAAGACCCGGGTGGATTTGTTATTTCTCAGTATGGTCAACTTCGATGTGGTTTGAAAGGGAAATTCTGAATTCTTAGGTAGCACGGATGATCTCAGATGATCAGATAGATGATCTTACTTTTAGGTATGGTTCGATGAATGTGTAAGTTCCAGAAGATGCTTTGTGTCTTGATTGATGGATAATTCATTGGTGAGGCGGCACTCTCCTTGTTGGTCGGCTGCGGGTATTCAAATTCGGCCTTGTAACACCTACAGATTGTAGGGGTATTCCTTATGGTGTGATCGTGTATTGGAGAAGTATTAGACATTCAGGCGACGGAGTTGAGATCGGATATGGTGATTTGTGTGATCTAAGGGTTTGGAGACTGGAAACTCGGATGAGTAGATGATTTCATAGTTGTAGGTTGTAGATACCTAGCCAAGGTTAGTTAGACGATAGTGTGTGTTGTGATTCATTCATCGTGGACCCTCGATGGGTCATATGTCTATTGTGTATGACTGGATTGATTTGGGATTCCTTAGAAGGCCCAGTGGGAATAGGTATTTTGCACCAAGTCAGATTGGTTGGCTCTGTAGTGCTATTGTGAGGGGCATGCCAGTTAGTGGTTATCGCGCTTATCTGTGTTCTGGGATGATTTATGAGTTACTCTTCCCTCCTTCAGGGAGCTGCGATCCGTCGGTTTTAGGCACACATGGTGTGGTTCTACTGTGGTTTTATAGCGGGATTTGAGTAACGTAAGTAATTGAGTATTGCAGGATTGAGACATATCGGTTATGTTATTTTGGGTTCGTGTGGCATGGCATCGCCCGACTCTCCGTAGTTATGGTGATGCACCTAGAGTACTTGATGTCGGGTTTCGCGAGTTGTGATTTTGGAGCCAGGTAGAGTGAGGTATATAATATGGACCAACGCTTGGATGGGGTTGCGCATTGCAGCGAAGTTACGTTGAGATATGATCCTCACATGTTGGATTTGTGTGTTTTGGTTCTACGGTGTGTGAAGAGTTTTTAGCATTACGTTGTGGTGATACCCATTGATCTTGCGGGATGGTTCTCTCGCTTGAGTAATTTTCTATGTTTGAGTACACTTGGGTTATTGCATATTGGTGCGCGGATTTGCACAGGTTGTGGCCTTAAGCTTTATGGATATGTCATGTCGCTAGAGTGGTTGTGGTAGATGACATGAGGTCGTTGGACCTAGAATGAGTACTTCCAGATCTGATTGCGGTATATTTGGGAGGATATTGATGTTGATCGGCTTAGAGATTTTGCTATATTTCCTGTCGAAGAGAGGGAGTTCCATCACTTGTTGATCTGACGAATGATTATGGGTTTCTATGTGTTTCTTTCATCATTAGCAGTACATGAAGGTGTTAGAACGGGTCTCTGTTTGATAATAGGGTTATTACCGGCATTGGGTTGCTTGAGCAGCTGCTGTGATTTGGAATTTTCAATACGGGAGTTTGAGTTATGTGGGATATCATGTGATTTCGTCTTGAGTTATGGCTATGGTTGGATACAGCTTGTTCAGAATTATACAATGTGTGGACGCGTGATTCTGACCTTATGGAAAAGTTCGGATGTGGAAATTGGATTCTAAGGCTTATGGGGTAGGTTGGATGAAGAAATTTCAGATGTGTTGTGTTATCAGATCTATGCGGGATCGGATGACATGGTATCACCCTTGGGTATGTGCGTAGTAGGGTTATTCAGTGATTTGATGGCTTTTGGAACAACTCTTGGCACATTCGAGGATGAAAGTAAGAGCGGGAGGATGTAACGACCCAGCCGGTCGTTCTGAGAGTTTAACCTTGTTTTCCCCCATTTCTTCTTCATTATTTGTTGTTCAGCTCTATCATGTTGTGTCGGGTCAATTGGCTCGGGTTCGAAATGATTTTTGGAAAGGAATGAGACACTTAGTCTCTTAAGTTTGGTTATTTAGTCAAAAAGTCAACCAAAAGTTGACTTATAAGTAAATGATCTCAGAATTTGGTTTTTATGGTTCTGATAGCTTCATTAGGTGATTTGGGACTTAGGGGCATGTTCGGAATGTTATTCGAAGGTCCATGGTAGAATTAGGCTTGAATTGGCGAAAATGGATTTTTGGCGATTTTCGGTCAGCAGTGGAAAACTAGTTATCGGGGTCGGAATGGATCTCCAGAAGTTGGAATAGGTTCGTAGTTTCGTTTGTGATGTGTGTGCAAACTTTCAGGTCATTCGGATGAGGTTTGGTATGTTTCGGCATCGTTGGCGGAATTTGGAAGTTTAGAAATCCTTAGGCTTGAATTCGGGGTCAATTCGGTGTTTTGGTGTTGTTTGGGTGTTCGAAGGTTCGACTAAGTTCGTATAGGGATGTATGATGTGTTGGTATATTTGGTTGAGGCCTCGAGGGGCTCGAGATGATTTTGGATGGCCATCGAAGAGTTTGAACTTAGAAATGCACCTGCGGATAGGAAACCGCAGGTGCAAGCATCGTAGATACGGAAGCTAGTCGCAGGTACGAGTATTGGAGGCCTAGGGCTTTATTGCAGAAGCGGAGAAAGGGCCACATCTACGAACCCACAGGTCCAGAGAAGTGATCGCGGATGCGTACTGGGGCCTTAAGTGATTTCCGCAGATGCGGATGTTTTCCGCAGAAGCGATAACCGCAGATACGGTATATGGACCGCAGATGCGGAGCAACTAGGCAGAATGTTACAAATTAAACCCTTCGCGAATTTTTGCTTATTTCCACCATTTTTGAAGACAAGATGGAAGCTTTTGAGGGATTTTGAAGAGGGATTCAAGGGTAAACACTTTGAGGTAATGTTGTTGGACCTAAGACTTGATTCTACGGTAAATTCTAACAGATTAGGCATGAAATTTGTGGGATTTAATGGTAAAAATTGAGGGGTTAGGGCTTGGAAATTAGAAGGTTTGATTTGGGAATTTAAGGGGCCATATGATGATCGGATTTTGATGAATTTGGTATGTATAGACTCGTGGGTGAATAAGGATTTTAGTTTTGTAATATTTGTCGGATTCCAAGACGTGGGCCCGGGGGTCGGGTTTGGCCAAATTCAGGATTTGTGATGTAATTTGTTAATTTTGATGTGTGCTTCATTATTTTAGCACATATTAATGATATAATACTGATTTTGGTTAGATTCGGGGTGATTTGAGGCCGAGATGAGCGGCAAGGGCATCGCGGAAATGCTTCCAAACTTGGTTCTGAGAGTTCAAAACCCCGAGCTACGTGTTATGTGATTAGAATTGGGTGACACACATGCCAAGTGGCGGGCGTTCTAGCGTTCACCATGAGACTTGTGACCTGGTTCATTCCATGGAACCGTTTTGTGGTACATTCTTGTTGATATTTTTGCTTCTATCAATATGATTAATGTAAACATGCTATAAATCATGCTAAACTATGTTAAGGCTTCATGCCGATACTTTTGAGACCCGAGCGGTCGTCTTAATGCAAACATGCTAGAAATCATGCTAGATATTATGTTAAGGCTTCACGCCGATACTGTTGAGACCCGAGTGGTCATTTATTGTTGTAATCTCATGTGTTTCGTTCATATTATATACCCAATCATGTCATTGCATATCATATCATGTATCAGTCTCGAAAATTATTGTTTTGCACATTATATCATTGATTCGGTCTAGTTCATGCATTGTGAGCCCATGTGAGCGAGACTGGAGAGTGATGACTGAGTGAGGCCGAGAGCTAGATATTGAGTGATAGTTATGGGATCAGGCTACATGCCGCAGCATGATATATTTTTTTATGCCTGGATCTGGCTTATGATAGCGCTTGGGCTGTAGGAGCCCCTCCAGAATCTGTAACACACCCCCAGTGAGCGCAGTGATATTTGAGGGATGGATCTTCCCTATACATGGATCTTGTCGGGAGTGTTTATATTCTGAGATGGATCTTCTCCATGAGGCTGGATTGGCTTGTTTTCCTCGGTACTGAACGACTGATGTCAATGATGTTTATACGTATTCTGGGATGGATCTTCCTTGGGACGTTGAGCCATATACAGTACCAAGTGGTTGTAAGGTATATCATTATCTGGAGATGGATCTTCTCCATAGGGCTGGATCGGCCTTCCTCAGTACTGAGTGACTTCTGTCTGATGTGTATATATTTTGGGATGGATCTTCCCTGGGCCATGTGAGCCATATACAGTACTGAGTGGACGAGTATTTGAGAGTAGGAGCACATTGTGCATTTCATACTGTTGATGCATTGGCATGTAGAATACATTGAGTTATATATATGTTAAGCTGTTCGTAACGTACTTATCTTATCACTTTGAGTTGTCTAGTTAACTGAAAGCATGCCTAAATTTCTATTCATTGACTCTGTCATAAATGTGGAGGTTTAGTCAGTCACTACCTCTTAGCCCACAGTTTGGGCTTGTTACTTACTGAGTTGGTGTACTTATGTTACCCCCTGCACCTAGTGTGCAGATTCAGGTATCCCAGGTCACGATAGTGCCAGTTGATCGTTTGATGTGATTTATCTTCGGAGAGTGCGAGGTAGCTGCTTGGCGATCGCAGACCCGCCTTTCTCCTTCCCTATCTTCCTTTGTGTATTTTTGTTAGTTATTTCCCAAACAAACGTTGTCTTGATGTATTTTGGCACAGTTGTAGTATGGCTCATGACTTTGTGACACCATCTTTTTACAGTATTTTGGATTTGATTTTATCTTTTATTTCAATTTTTCCTTTGATGAAAAAGGGTAATATTTAAATATTGTTATGATAGAAATCGAATTGGTTAAGAGTGTAGGCTTGCCTAGTTCCACGATAGTCGCCATCATGACTGTTTTGGTTTTAAGGTCGTGACAAAGAGTGGTCATCACGCCCTCCTTAGTATTGTTGATGACAATGTCAATGACCGTGGATAAATGGAATGGTTCATTGTCATTGCTACCAGGTACATTATCCCGGCCACAACACCAGCTTTTCCCAAATTATGGAACATTTCGCGTTAGTCTTCGGGAATTTGTTTCCATTCTACGTGAAAGAACTTCTTTCTTTGCTGACTTTTAATTTCTTCATTCGAGCTACTTACAGAGAACCACCAGAGGGTTCAAGGCCTGGACTGATGGGTACAGAAAATTCTGGATATCACTACACCGGAATCCCAAAGGTGGAAGAGATGTCTCCCAAATATGGGTGGAAAGCGAAGAATCACGATAAGAAAATATTCTCCTTTATTTCAATCTTCACAACTTACGAACTATCTGTTAATTGTCTTTTTGCTCCACACTTGACTTCCAAAGGGTTCCGTTGTGTGTCCCGACATCGAGGCTCTTGATGAATCTGAGGAGGCCGAACGGGTATTGCAGAATGCCCTTAATCAGACTAGGGCTCATGGATCTACTTGTTCCTCTGATGAGGGTGCCTCCTCCCAGAGTCCCCAGTCCAAAAATAAGAAACCAAAGAGGAAGCGTTCCTCCTCAACTGGGACTCAGACAAGAGAGAGAGAGAAACATCAATCGTACTGGTCACAGTGGTCCTTGATGATGATGATGGGTCTAATGATGAAGATCTCTTCAAAGAATAAAAAGTTCTTAATTAGCTCAACCGAGTGCTCAGTCGGAAGAGCTTCAAAATACACCGCCAGAAGAAGTTTAGGCACTTTCGGGGGAACTGGATCTGGTTTAAAATGTCGATTCCTGCTTTCTGGTCGTTGTCGATATCTCTAGTCATAGGAGTTCGGCCCCTGACCTTATTCTTCAACCAACTTCTGAGCCAACCACAACTGTCGCTCCTTCTACATCAGTCGTTTCTTCTCCATCTGCACCAGCTGCGCCTTCTCAACCGGCCCCAATCGCTTCCTCTCCATCGGCAACAGCTGAACAAGTAGGAAGTGCCTCTCCTCATAGGTCTCCCGACCACGACAACCTCGGGAATATTTGCTCGGCACCCTCCCAATATCCTCATGGAAAGAGAAGTGTCATTCTTTTGGTTTAGAAGGAGTTCCATATTATTTCCATGCCAATGGAGCTTGCCAATTACCTGATGCCCCTGGTCTTAGCAAAGGATTGGAGAAAAATGGACTCCCTTTCTACGGAATACCTTATAAATAAGAGCATGCATTATTCGGCCAGGTAGCGGCCTAACTTTCTTCTATATGCTTTTAATTTGCACTTCGCATTAATAATCTTATTACTGACCTGTTTGCAGGCCAACCTTCTTTCTTCCGAGGGCTTACAAAAACTGATTTTGGACAAACAGGATCTTATTTTTGATCGAGATCGACACTTGGCTTAACATAATCAATTTGTCGAGCGCCTCTCAGTACTGGAAGCAAAAACTACCCGAGTGGATGACCTTAAAGGTCGACTCCAACATTATGAACAAGATAGCATGGCTCATATCCAAGAAGCCACCAAGCTACATGAAAACCTTAAGGAAGCAAAGGCTAAGTGGGTTGAGATTCATGATATTGTGACTAATACTGACGAGCATGAGTCTGTCGTCATGGAACAAGTTAATAACTTGGAGTCTAGATTACACTCAAAACCAAAGAGACCAGTACTGCCAAGGAGAAGAGGGCAAAAATGGAAGAAAGACTCAAAAGAGACATGGAGCATAATCGACTTAACTAAACCACCAATTTTGAGCTTGATTTCAAAATCAGCACCATGAAAGATGAAAATGAAAAGCTCCAATCCAGGATCGATAAGCTCCGATTAAAACTCTAGGACCAAGAAGATTTCCTCATCTTTGAGAAAACCTATGCCATATATCATACAAAGAGGAAGATTTTAGAGGAGACAAAAGAAGGCATTGCCAACATTGATGACTGCATTGACAAGGCCCAAGAACTAGAGATAACCGCTCGTGAGAACCTTTCTGCTTGGCCCGCTGCATTTGACTCTTCGAATACTAACTCTGAGTATGTAGGAACCAGAGGGGAGACCAAAGAAGATGAAGCCCCCGAACTGACAGTGGAACAACCTTCCTCCACTAAAGAGAATGAAGGCCATTCTCTCCCTTCGGGTTTTGGAAGCAAGACTGATGTACATATTTTTTCTTTACCATTTGTAAGTACGCCAAAATGTTTTACTAAGTTTTGCGCTTTAATTCATCAAAGAAATTTTTTGCTTAAGTGTTGTGCAAAAGATATTCATTTTTTCATTTAGTTGACGAAACTTCGGGAATATATTCACATCCAATAGCTTTTGATTCCATGCATGAACACTTCCGGAATCTACCTGTACTATGAGGGTTTCAAAAGAGAGGGCCCTTATGTTTATGGTGCTTTTGAAGATGGCGTCTCATGTTCATTTCGGCACAAGCGTTTGAATTTTTTGTTAACTTTTAAATGATAAAATAAATTAACTTATCATTCGGAGAAGAGATAAGATAAAAATAAAAGGACTTTGATTTATTACCACTATCTTTAAGAGTACATTTACATAAATATTCATTTGCTTAAGTAAATAAAGCTACCAATACACGTGGCTAACTTGTATTAGTTATTTCACCAGGTCTGATCATGCAATCCCCGGTCCTGAAAAGATATTGGTCCCTAGTTCTAACAGTCCTAGGTCTTTGTGACACTTTTATGTCTTGTCATGCATTATTCCCCTTCAATGTTCGGATGCTAAGCATGAGAATTAGAACACTACGGTCTTGCATTTGTCGATGACACTTCGAGCCTTTGTGTTGCTTCCTCATTAATGGAAACAACCTGTGGATGGGTAAAATATCTGTTATCGGAGGTCGATGAGAGTCTTGGGGGACGAGTTATGCTACCAAACCAAAGATTATTTAACCATCCACATGTTGATTGCCATACGAGTTGATCCACACAGAGCTTTTGGTTGTTTGATTCACCAGCTTATCAATGATTCTTCTTTCTTAGTATGCTTTACATCGTTGACTCGTTAAAACCCTTGCCAGCAAAAACCCTAATTGGGACAAAAACTGGTCGAAGGGAAAAAAGTGCAGCACATACTTTCAGCACCGGCAAGGATCTTCAGCAGTAATACCTTTAAGGTGAGTCATGTTCCAATTGCTTGGTAATTTAAATCCGTTTTGATTTTGAAATTTGTATGAGCCTTTACCGATTATAGCTGATACCCGGTAAGGTCCTTCCCATGTTGGTCCCAAATTACCATCATTAACTTCCCAAGTGCTTTTGGTAACCTTTATCAGAACCAAATCTCCAACTTTGAAATAACGTAGATTTGACCTACAATTGTAATACCTCTCAATTCTTTGTTTCTGGGCTACCATCCTCATGTATGCCAGATATCAGTGCTCTTCAAGCAAATCTAACTTAACCAGCAATGCTTCATTGTTTGTTTCTTCATTTGCCCAGAAAAAACTTAAGGTCGGTTCCCCCCACTCCCACCGGTATCAAAGCCCTACGAACCGTATATGAGTGAAAAGGGGGTTTCACCTATGCTCGACTTCACCATGGTCCGATATGCCCATAGCATAGCAGTAGCTCGTCCGGCCACTTGCCCTTGGAATCTTCTAATTTCTTTTTAAGGTTCTGAATAGTTACCTTGTTGGTTGACTCTACCTGTCTGTTAGCCCTCGGGTGGTATGGTGAAGACGTAATTCATTTGATCTTCAATCCTTCAAAAAACTTAGTGACTTTTGAACCTATGAAATGTAGCCCGTTCTCACAAAAGATCTCCTTTGGTATTACAAATCAGCAAATGATGTAGTCACATATAAATCAACCACTTCTCGTTCTCTGATTTTCTGTAAGCACCTGCTTCAATCCATTTAGTAAAATACAGTTAGACCTTTCTATAACAACATTGTTATATAACAGCCATCCACTATAAAAGCCAAGTTATTTTTGGAACCAATTTCCATTATTTGTGATAATATATGTTCTCTATAACAGCAATTCGCTATAACGGCCAAAAAATATGGAACAAATGAGGCTGTTATAGAGAGGTTCGACTATAGTCAGTTAAAACCAAAAGGAATCTTACCTTACCGGGACCTTGTGGTAAGGGACCGACTATTCCCATTGCTCATTTCATGAATGGCCAGAGTGACACCACCTAATGCAGAAGTTTCGAAGGTTGATGCCTTAACTATGCGTGGCGTTGACATTTGTCGTATTTTTGTACAAATTCCTTTGCATATTGCTCCATCCGGAGCCAATAGTAGCCATCCTTGACTAACTTAGGAATTAATGAGTCTACACCTGAATGATTCCCACATACTCCTTAATAAACTTCCCTCATCACGTAGTCCGCCTCTGAGGCCCTTAGACACCGAGCTAATGGTCCTTGGAATGACCTTCTATATAACTGTCCATCAATAAGACAATAGCGAGTTGCTTTGGTCCGTATTGCCCGAGACTCTTTTGGGTCTTCGGGTAGTTTATCATCTCTACGATATTCAATGTACCTATTCCTCCAGTCCCAGATTAAGTTAGTTGAATTAATTTCATAGTAGCCATCCACATCCAATACCAAATGCAACAATTGGATGATCGCACCGGAATCAGACCCTTTCATCTCTATGGATGAACCCAAATTAGCCGATTCATCTGCCTCCATATTTTGCTCACTAGAAATATGGATGATTGAACACTCTCTGAATCGTATAAGTAATGTTGGAAACTTGTTGAAGTACTGTTGCATGTGCTCCTCCTTTGTGTCGAAAATTCCATACACTTGGTTCACCACCAGTTGGGAGTCACATTTTATATCGATGACCTCAGAACCTATTCCCCGAGCAAGTTCAAGTCCTGCAATCAAAGCCTTATACTCAACTTCATTGGTAGTTAATGGTACGGTTCTAATGGCCTGCCCTAGGGTTTCCCCAGAAGGATTGATTAAAACTACCCCGAGACCGGACCCTTTTACATTGGAGGCCCCATCTGTAAACAAGGTCCAAAGTCCCGACGTCATTCCCGACACCAACATTACTTCTTTGGCAGCTAAATGCATTAATCCCGAACAGAAATCGGCCACAAAGTCGGCCAAAACTTGCGACTTGGTTGTAGTCTTGAGCTTGTATTCAATGTCAAATTCACTAACTTCAACTATCCATTTATCCAAATGAACCGACAACTCGGGCTTATGAAGTACATTCCATAAATGAAGGGTTGTCACAACGGCTATTGGATGACATTGAAAATAAGGACTAAGCTTTCGAGAGGAAACTACCAGAGCTAAGGCCACTTTTTCATAGTGTGGATATCGTGTCTCCGCTCCTAATAGTATCTTACCAACGTAATAAATGGGAAATTTCTTACACTCTTCTTCCCGAACCAAGACGACGCTTACCGCTACTTCCGAGACTACCAGATAAATCAACAATTGCTCCCCTTCCCCCGATTTTGAGAATAACGGAGGGCTAGATAGGTATCTTTTTAGGTCTTTCATTACATGTTGGCATTCTAGAGTCCATACGAAATCGTTCTTCGTTTTCAAAAGTGAAAAGAAGTGATGGAACTTTTTCGAAGACCTCGAGATGAACCTTCTTGAGACACAACCTACCAGTCGACCTTTATACTTCCTTTACGCTTGTCAGCTGGTCCAAGATGTCCTCGATGGATTTTATTATGTCTCGGTTTACCTAGATACCTTTTTGTGAGACCAGAAACCCTAAAAATTTACCGGAGCCAACCCTGAAGGCACACTTCTCTTGATTAAGCTTCATGTTGTACTTTCTCAAGATGTCAAACCTCTCTTGGAGATTTTCCAAGTGATCTCCTGCATTAAGAGACTTAAATAACATGTTGTCAATATAAACTTCAATTTTCTTACCTATCTATTTTTCAAACATCTTATTAACGAGCCTCTGATAAGTGGCTCCGGCATTTTTAAGCCCAAAAGACATTACATTATAGCAATATGTGCCAAAGTTTGTGATGAAAGATGCTTTTTCTTGATCTCACAGGTTCATCCTAATTTGATTATACCCAGAATAAGCATCAATAAAACTCATTAACACGTGCCCAGTCATAGCATCAATCATTTGATCGATGTTTGATAACGAGAACGAGTCTTTAGGGCACCCCTTATTTAAATCCTTAAAGTCTACACACATTCTAAATTTGTTATTCTTTTTAGGAACTACTACTACATTAGCTAGCCACTCTGGGTATTTTACCTCTCGAATCGAACCGATGTTAAGTTATCGGATTACCTCTTTCTTAACAAACATGTTTCTGATCTCTGCTATCGGCGTTTCTTTTGCCTTACCGAGGGAAAGTTTGGATCCAGACTCAATTTGTGGACCGCCACCTCCAATGAAATACCTGTCATATCTGAGTGCGACCATGAAAAATAGTCAACATTAGATTTAAGAAAATCTATAAGTTCTGACCTGAGTTCGGGATTCAGCCCTGTTCCTAAATGGAATTTCCTTTCCAAAAAAATCTTTGAACAAAGCCACTTGTTCGGGGCCTTTTGCAGTTGATTTGGTCGCATCCATCTCTTTTGGTACCTGATATAATTCCGATGACTCCTCATTTTTATCATTTTCGATTGGGATGGGAGAAGGCACCGTCTACTGTAATTGCTATTTGCTAGTTTCTTCGCCCCTGCTACTGGAAACAGTTGTTGCGTTCATCTCCCTTGCAGCTGGTTGATCTCCTCTAATCTACTTGACCCTTCTAGCATTGGAAACTTTAACAATTGATGGTAGATCGAAGGTACCAACTTCATCTCATGTATCCACGGCCTTCCGGGGATTATATTATAGCCAATGTCGCCATATACTACTTCGAACAGGGTGGTCTTCATTACACCTTCGGCATGTGTGGGCAGCACAATTTCTCCTCGAGTCATCACACTCGTTAGATTGAGACAGGTTAGAAGTTTTATTGTCTGAATGATGTTTCCAAATAATTTTTCTTGCTCCAAAATTCTCCATTGAATGATGTTGTCCGAACTCCCTGAGTCAATCAAAACACGTTTAATTTAGAAATCTAAAACATTGAGTGAGATTACCAAAGCATCATTGTGTGGTAAAAGAAGTCCATCTGCATCCTTCTTTGTGAAGGTGATATCGTCTTCTATGCCTTCTAGGATTCTCTTGCCACGAATCACTTATTCTTCATCTTTTTTGCCGCAAAATTCTACTCCATTGACCATATCTCCTTCAAAGATCATGTTGAGTGTCATCAGAGATGACCCTGTTGCCGACTTTGATGGCCCTGCATTATCTCGGTCTCTTCCATAGTTGTTTTTGGCGCGATCACTTAAAAACTCTCTGAAGTGACCATTCTTCAATAGTGTTTCCACCTCTTCACGAATATGTCGGCAGTCCTCAGTCTTATGGTCGTGAGTACCATGGAATTCACACCATATATTGGGATCCCTTTGGCTAGGATCCGACCAGATTGGCTTCGGGAACCAAGCTTCTTTAATATTTTTCAATTCCAACACCAATTCTACCAGGATGATATTGAAGTTGTAAACGGATAGCCTGGGGGACGACGAATCTCGGGAACCCGTCGCCTCTTTATCCTGCAATAATCTGCTACTCCGACTACGGTCCGTCCTTCTATCGGAAGTGAACCTATCCAATGACTGGAATCCCTTATTACCACGCTCGTTCGGTTCTTTCATAAGGTTGAAAACGACTCCTAGGGGATCTCTGATCCATATATCATTTATAAATTTATCATGATTCTGATTGCGATTCCATCTTTTGTAGGATGCTGAGGATCGAAGTTGATCATCTTCTATCCTTATCTTCGATTTGTAGCGATTGCGAGCATTAGCCCATGCGGTTGCCTGAAACTCGAGCAAGCTCTCCTTCATTTTTCGTGAAGCATCAGAACTCAACAGATTGAGACCCTTTGTAAATACCTCCACTGACCACTCGTCCGGAACCGCTGGTAACAACATCCTTTCTTTCTGGAACCGGTTCACGAATTCCCGCAGCAGCTTAGATTCTCCTTGAGAAGCTCTGAATATATCCGCCTTTCTAGCCTGGACCTTTCTTGCTCTAGCATGGGCTTTGACGAATCTGCAAGAATTTCAAAAGAACTGATTGAACGCTCAAGTAATAGAGAATACCATGTCAGGGCACCCTTCGTGAGGGACTTTTTCAACAAAACCGACTTAATCTCATGCTGAGCCAAGTCGTTTCTTTTACTGCCATGGTGTAGGTCGTGATGCGCTCCTGTGAGTCTGATGTCCCATTATATTATGGAATATCTGGCATCTTAACCCTTTTTAGGATCAGTTCCGGCTCCGCGCTTGGTTTAAATGGCAACTGCGTATACTTCCTCAAATTTGGTCCTTTAGGCAACGGTGCTGCGCTCGGGATTTTATCCACCCGAGCATGAAACTCCTTCGAGTTCTTATCCATTCATTCATTTCTCTCATGAATCTCATGAGCTCGGTTTTGAAATGATCATTCAAGTTGTTATTCCTAGATCCCTTATCGGTACCTCCGGCTTCGTTGAAACTGACTTCATCCCTTGGAGTGTCATTATCGGTTCTTTGAGCCGTTTGATTTACGAGAGCTCTAGGAGGAACCATAGCCTTTCCATTAGCGTTATTAGAAGCACTCGATAACGCCTGCTTCAATTTTGCCGTCACAGGATCTTGCCTCGTCGCCTTTTGCTATTCTCTCAAGATTTTAACTATTTCGACAACGTTCTCATCCTCCACATCATTAGGAGTCGGGTCCCGCACATGTCAAGGATATTGTCCTTCGTGAATCGGGGTTGCTTCATCCCCTTTTGTTACGGGTTTCGCTGGTTGAATCATCACGCTAGAACGCATCTTCTCGTTTACTGTGTGCTCCAACATTGTAAGCATTGTTAACATTATTAGCTGCCATATCTGATTTTTTTCTAAGTAAAGAATCCAAACTTGTTAGTAACAAACGAATGGATCAAATCAATTATGTAGTTGTCTATGTACCACGGTGGGTGCCAAACTGTTTACACGTAAAATACTACAATTGGTTTTATAGTGTGGTTTATTGACAAGCGAATCAATTTGACCCAAGAATAGTAAATAAATAAAAACAAAAGTAAGACCGTCAAATGAAATTAAAAAAGATAACAAGTTTGACTAAGAACTTAAATTTTTCAATGACAAGAGTGAATACAATGTTCAAGTGTTAGAATTGAGCGTAATATGACAATAGATTCTACCTTTTGTGTGCAGAGATTTTTTATGCCTACAATAGATGTTAATCCTTCTATTTATGGCCTTATTTAAGAAAACAAGATCTTCAAATCAAGCTCCCCTTGAATGAGAATAAAATCGTCATTGATGGGTGCATAACAGTTGGCTGTAAATACAGATATTTTCTATAACGACAGCCCATTAAATGTAATCCGATATCAAATCTTTGAATCTTTATTATTGACAATATATTTGCATTTGGTGGTAATTATTTGCTGACTCACATCCCGCTTATCTTTAGTTTTACGTATCATCTCTTATTTCGTCCAACTATCGCTATCCAATTGTATACAAATATTAATTCTGAATTCGGCTTGATTATGTGTATCAATCAGCATTATAATATTATACACTCTAAGGCTTTGTAAGAAACACATGGTTTGTGGACAAGATTTAAAGATTTTGTCCCTCTCAACCTTTTTGGCTCTCCACTCTTCAGTGACCAACCACCTTTCAAGTGGCAGTGACTGGCTTTTTAGCTGCCGCGCCCTATGAACGTGCAAATAAGTACAAATCCATTAACGACCATGTGTCAAACTCTTATTGGTTATGCGCCTCTGATGTGCCGGCCAACTGTTGTCCCTCTCTTTTGTATCTGATTATTTTGGACAAATTATTGTGTGCTACTCTTTCAGTGTCTACAAGAGAATAAGACAACTAAACTTCCAAAATCTATTTATTTCGAAAAATGTATATCGTTCGAAGTATTTTTAGAAAAAATACTTTTGAAGAGTAGTACTCTATTATTTGGTTAAACCAAGTGAAAAACACTTTTACTAATATTATTTGTGCTGGTCAAGGTCTTAAAAGTATTTTTGCGACTTTTTTTTACTTCTGAAAATAGCTTGGTGCTACTCAAAAGTTTATCATCCATTTTTTGACATAGATAATAAAAGTTTGAATTTTATGGACCTTTTCACGTGAAAAGTTAAACTATTGCGTATGTAACACTTAAATATATTCGTTGATTAAAGCTTTACAATATATTTATTTACTTTTTTTTAGGTCATCACTGTTTTTATTTACATTACATGTAAACTTGATTCTCTAATTTTATTGGACAAACCATATACACATATTTTTACAAATGGATGGTGATTACTTTTGAACCAAAATCTCTTTTTTAGTGCGTCATGTATTGAATTGTCTGATTGTATCATCTAAACGATTATTTCATATAAAGAATTAACACTCCTATTTATTTATTTATTTTAACTCTAGTTGCTCCTCTTAATAATGAACGTCCTGTAATATAGGCCAAATAAGTGAATAATAAAAGTAGAGATAAACTTAAAAGGATCCCTAGTTCTCTCAAGTCTTTTGTCTCAGATTTTCTGTCCTCATGTTCTGTCCTGGTTGGCTTTCCAACCATGCCCCATGACTCTATGGACGCGCCCCGTGGCATCCTGGCAAGCCTCCCAACGCCTAGCGCTACGGACGGCCCCGTGGTCTTGGCTGCGCCAAGTGACAAGCGCGCATGTGCCTCTGTCGCCCCACCGATATCCCTTGCTAGCGCCCAGCCGCAAGCAGCTGTCAACAACGCCGCGCGTGCAGACAATGCCGCGCGCACAGATCGTGATGCCAAAGACAAAGTTGCTAACAACGGACCTGTTTCTACCTTGTAGGAAACTAAGTCCTTTTCATTGTAAATATAGAGTATTTTTATCCCATGTAATTTTATTATGTTCCTCTAGCTTAATTAGGTCAAGTCATGTAGCTTTGGTTTATTTTTTTTAAGCATTATTAGGGGGATCAAGCAATCAAAACTTTCTAGCAAGCAATTCTCTGTACTGTTGTCTCTCCCCCTCGACACCGTGTTGCCTTCTTTTGTAATAGCTTTCATTTATGCAATCAAGCTTTCTTTCAATTCTCTTTACTATTCTCTCAATTGTTCTTGACATCGATTTTCCCGTATGGCACTGACAATCCCGTCTAGCACACGGAGGGGACTTCAGTTGGCGGATAACAGTTGTACTGACATCAGTTGCTTAGCCTTACGTCGCCCTTCCAAGGAACATCAGGAAGGTGTCGCGTAATAGTTGGTATCAGAGCCTAGGCTCGACATCGGACGAGGGAACGCATTGCCATTACCACCATTTCTGACCATGGTGAATCATGGGGACCGCATTGCGGCCCTTGAGGAGACGGTTGATGTATTACGACCCATTGTAAATACGGTGCCTGAACTACAAACCAGACTAGTGCAAAGGTTGGACGACCTGGACCGTAGAATGATCCAGGCCGAAGTTGACATAGAAAACACCAGTCGCGACTCTGAAGGAGACCGGCAAACGGCAGCTACTGAGGTAGCCGAAATTTTTGGTAAAGTCGAGGACCTCCGACAGGAGCGTGCTGAGGATTTAGCCTACAGGACACAAGAGGCAGACAGGGTGACTGCCATGCAACAAACTATAGACAACTTGACAGGCCAGCTCAATGTTGTTAATGTTGCTCTACAAGGTTTGCTTCGAGGAGGTGGAAATCAAATCGGGGGTGCTGTGAACCTCTCCCCATGGCACAAAAACTGAAAATTCCTGAGCCAAATCCATACAGCGGAGCTCGGAATGCTAAAGAAGTGGAGAATTTCATCTTCGACATTGAGCAGTATTTCGATGTCGTGGGAGGCCTAGTAGAAGCCAAGAAGGTAGCAATTGTTGCCATGTATCTTCAGGGTGATGCTAAGCTCTGGTGGCGAGTGAAGTATGAAGCCATCAGGGTCGGTGAAGATGCTTTGGAGACATGGGAAGAACTGAAGGCGGCCATACACCTACAGTTCTTCCCCGAGAATGTTGAGTATAATGCAAGGAAGAAACTACGAGAGCTCCGACAGACCAGATCAGCGCGGGACTATGTGTCAGAATTCTCTGCGCTCATGCTGAACATTCATGACATAGGGGACAAAGACAAGATCTTCACATTCCTGGAAGGGTTGAAACCTTATGCCCGCATGGAGCTGCAAAGACAACGTGTAGATACCCTACCCAAGGCGATCCAAGCAGCGGAATGCCTTGGGGACTACCAAGTGGAAACTTGGAAGGATAAACCTCCACCACCTGTCCGAGCGGGATACAAAGGAGGCCAACCTAACAATAGTGGCCCTAGCAGAAGTGGGGGAGATCGGAGTGCACCCAAATCTAAGGCTCTTTCCGCAGGCAGCAACAGTGTTGTGTCAAATAACACTGATCGGGGTAGAAATCCCTCCTTAGGATGCCGCCATTGCGGCGGGCCACATTGGAATAACAAATGTCCACATGCACAGATGAACGCCCATCAAGCTTATGATGATGGGACGGATAACGAAGAAGACGATGCGAAGCAAACCGAACCAGTCGGTGCCTTCAATGAAATTATGGGTTCTATTTCTGAGGCATTAGCGGGAACCAGTGCTGGTATTCGTAAGAAGAAGGACCCCTGTCCAATCCCCAAGAAAGGGAAAAAGAAGACGAATGAAGGGACTCCTCTTAAACAAAAGAGGACCTTGATGTTCGTTGAACTTAAGGTAAATGGAAAGCCAATTCGGGCGATGATAAATACAGGTGCTACCCACAACTACTTGGCCTCAACTCAGGTAGAGCGCCTTGGCATAGTTGTAGGAAAGGGCAGAGGTCACGTCAAGGCTATCAACTCACCCCCTCAGCCAGTGGGTGGAATAGCCAAAGGAGTACTAGTGAAGATGGGTCCTTATGAAGGAAAGTTCAACTTGCGCGTGGTGATCATAGATGACTTCGAGTTGATGGTTGGGCTGGAATTCTTGAGGCAAACCAACACCATGCTCGTACCATATGCGGACATGCTTCTGATGATGGGAGTAAATGGGGCCAAGCCCTGTATTATCCCGTGCATGTCCGTGAAAATAGCCACTGACAACATCTCGGCCTTGCAGCTGAAGAAGGGAGTCAAAAGACATGAACCTACGTTCTTGGATACCCTATGCATTGAAGAGGTAGAACGCTCATCCGGTCCCATCTCTACACCCGTAAATGAGCTACTACTAGAATTTGGAGACGTCATGCCACAGGAGATGCCAAAGCGACTTCCGCCTAGGCGCACTGTGGACCATGAGATTGAGTTAGTGCCGGGTGCAAAGCCACCTGCCCGAGCACCTTATAGAATGTCACAACCTGAACTCACCGAGCTTCGGAGACAATTGACGGAGATGCTAGACACAGGATCATTGTACCCTCCAAGTCCCCATATGAGTCCCCTATGCTTTTCGAAAAGATACATGATGGTAGTCTACGACTCTGTGTAGATTATCGGGCTTTAAATAAAATCACTGTGAAGAAAAAGTATCCTATTCCTCTCATGGCGGACTTGTTCGATAGATTGGGGAGTGCAACGGTGTTCACAAAAATTGACCTGAAGAAAGGGTATTGGCAAGGCCGGATTACTGAGGGCGATGAACACAAGACGGCCTATGTGACAAGATATGGGTCGTTCGACTTCCTAATTATGCCTTTCGACTTGACTAATGCTCTAGCTACGTTTTGCACCCTGATGAACCAAGTCTTCCGAGAGTATATTGAGGAATTCGTGATGGTCTATTTGGATGACATTGTGGTTTATAGCCAGACACTGGAAAAACACCTTGAGCATTTGCGGAAGGTCCTAGCCCGGTTGCGGGAGCATAAATTATACGCAAAGTTATCCAAATGCTCCTTTGCTCAAAAATAGATCAACTTCCTCGGACATGTCATTGAGGAAGGGCGGATCAAGATGGACCAGCAAAAGATCCAAGCCATCACAGGTTGGCCGCCACCCAAGGATATCCATGCCTTGAGGGTGTTCCTTAGCCTATGCAATTTCTATCGGCGATTTGTGAAGAATTACTCCCTTATCGCAGTGCCATTGACAGAACTCCTCAAGAAGGTCATGCCTTGGGATTAGGGTCCTAGACGAGCGGAGGCCTTCAACGCATTAAAAGCGGCTATGTGTAGTAGCCCCGTCTTGGCCCTTCCTGATTTGGCCAAGCCATTCGAGGTCCAAACTAATGCTTCTGACTATGCTCTTGGTAAAGTCTTGCTACAATACGGGCATCCCGTAGCATATGAGAGTCGGAAGCTGAAGAATGCAGATCGGCGCTATGCGGCCCATGAGAAAGAACTACTGGTTGTCGTTCATTGCTTACGCCTTTGGAGGCATTATCTGCTGGTATCCCCATTCGTGGTCAAGAAAGATAACACAGTTGTTACTCATTTGATGACCCAGCCGAAGCTGAATGGCTGACAGGCCCGATGGCAGGAACTGCTAGTAGAATTTCACTTTAACCTGGAGTACCGAAGTGGGAAGACTAATCATGTTGCTGATGCGCTCAGTCGGAGAGCTGATCTAGCGTTAGTGTGCCTACTCGCCACCCTAAGGGGGAGTGAAGTAGCTACCACCATAAAAGATCAGATACATGATCTACTCATCAGGGATCCTGCTGCACAGTATTTGGTTGATCTAGTAGGACAGGGCAAAACTCGCCAATTCTACATGGAGGATGGGTTCCTGAAGGTAAAAGGGAACCGACTATATGTTCCTAAAGAAGGAGATCTAAGAAGAACTCTTTTGGCGAAATGGCACGAAACTCTGTGGGCTGGCCATCCCAGCGAAGAACATACCTTGGCATTACTTCGCCATGCATATTATTGGCCTCAAATGGCCGACGACGTCGCTCAGTATGTGAGGACTTGTCTAGTATGCCAGAAGGACAAGTCCGACCGCTTGACACAAGCGGGACTCTTGGAACCACTAGTTGTTCCAAAGAAACCTTGGGAAAGCGTGTCTCTGGATTTCATCACCGGATTTCCCAAGGTCGGAGATCTCACAACTATCTTGGCTGTGGTGGATCGATTTTCCAAGTATGCCACATTTATTGCAGCACATCAATATATATCAGCAGAAGATACAACTCGACTCTTTTTCTCCCATGTCGTCAAATATTGGGGCATGCTCAAAGACATCGTTAGTGATCGCGATTCACGCTTCTCTATAAACTTTTGGACCCAACTATTTAAGTGACTCGGGTCAAAATTGAGTCATAGCTCAAGATTTCATCCGCAATCTGATGGCCATACGGAGTGGTTCAATGGTATGTTGGAGGAATATCTCTGCCACTTTGTTACTGGATCGCAAAAGAATTGGGTGAAGTTTCTGGATGCTGCTCAACTGTGTTTCAATTCACAAAAGAGCTCTAATACAAACAAAAGCGCTTTTAAAATTGTTACCGGACAGCAACCGCTACTCCCACACACCGTGAATGCACCAAATATGTCCAAATCTCCTCGTGCCGCTAGCTTCTCAAAAGAATGGAAGTGAAATTTAGAGATAGTGCGGAGCTATCTTGTCAGAGTCCAAAAGCGGATGAAGAGGCATGCTGATCAGAATCGTCGCTTTGTTGAATACCAAATAGGAGACAAAGTGATGGTCAAAATCCCAAAACTTGTTTGCAGGGGTCCATGACCCTCGCCTATTGCAAAAATATATTGGACCTTTGCCCATTGAAAGACGCATTGGGAAAGTTGCATACCGGATGGATACCCCAGCTTGGTGAAAAATCCATCACGTCTTCCATGACAGTCTTCTGAAACCTTTTCGGGAAGACACGGAGGATCCTTCACGGAGCCAACTCACAATACCCAGTATTCGAGGCATCAATTCAACTGGGAAAAGGCGTGCTGAAAGTATTATGGATGATCGGGTTATTCATGCCTCAAGGAAGGATCACCAAGAGTTTTTGGTGAATGGAAAGGGTGTGATGCAGAGGAGAATACTTGGGAGAGGGGAACAAACTTCAAAGCCTATAAGAGCCTAATTGAAGATTATTTTGAAAGTAAGGCACCGAGGACGTCGCCAACTCAGGTGGGGGAGAATGTCATGGGCGGCTTTCCAGCAATGCCCTATGACCCCTTGGACGCGCCCCGTGGCGTCCTGGCAAGCCTCCCAACACCTAGCCCCACTGACGGCCCCGTGGTCTTGGCTACGCCAAGTGACAAGTACACATGTGCCACTGTTGCGCCACCGATATCCCTCGCTAGCGCCCAGCCGTAAGCAGTTGAATAGCGCCGCGCGCGCAGATCGTGATGACAGAGACAAAGTTGCTGACAACGGATTTGTTTCTACCTTGGAGGAGACTAAGTTCTTTTCATTGTAAATATAGAGTAGTTTTATTCCATGTAATTTCATTATGTTTTTCTAGCTTAATTAGGTCAAGCCATGTAGCTTTGGTTTATTTTTTTTAAGCATTATTAGGGGGATTAAGCAATCAAAACTTTCTAGCAAGAAATTCTCTGTACCGGTGTCTCTCCCTCTCGACACCGTGTTGCCTTCTTTTGTAATAACTTTCATTTATACAATCAAGCTTTCTTTCATATCTCTTTATTATTCTCTCAATTGTTCTTGACATCGGTTTTCCCGTATGGCACTGACAATCTCGTCTAGTGTACGAAGGAGACCTCAGTTGACGGACAATAGCTGTACTAACATCAGTTGCTTAGCCTTACGTTTCCCTTCCAAGGAACATCAGGAAGGCGCCGCGTAATAGTTCTATTGACATACAACAACAAAAAGTTTGACTACATCATCTCAGGATTAATTATTGTCACTAAATTATATATGGCCAATTGATAGTCAACTGTATGACTTAAAAATATACTTTCTCGGTTAAATTATGTCTCACATTTCATTTCTCGAGATTTAAGCTATACGAATTTCAATCAATATTTTAAAATATACTATTTTTTATCATATTGACATAAAAAGGATTATAATTTATACTCCCTCTGTTTTAATTTAGATAACACATTTTTATTATTAATCTGTTTAAAAAAAATGACATATTTTTATAATTGAAAATAATTCAACTTTAAACTCTTCATTTTATCTATTTTACCTTTAATGAGAAGCTTTTATGATCGCACAATGACATGGGCCGTAAAGCTTTTACCTCTAAAATATTTAAGACCACAAGTTTAAAAAAAAGGAATTTTTACATACACTATTGAAAATCTTATTACCCTCCCTACTCAAGCTTCAATTTAATTACCTCATATATACAAATTTATCAATTATATACACTTTAGGAATTAAATGAGTATCACTTTATATTAGGAATCAATTATTTTCTATCCTTATTCTCTCTCCTCGTGTGATCTCTCTCCTGCGCTCTTTCTCTCTCTACGTCTCTCTATCTTTCAATCCCTAATTCCAGTAAAGTAGAGCAAAGGAAAAGAAAGCAGCAATTCCACCATTGACAACCATTAAAAAGCTTTAAATTCGAATTTGGATTTTCAAAAAATATTATTTGTTTAAATTGGGTGTTGTTGCAAAGAATTGGAATTTTCTCTACGTCTATTTCTATCTCTCAATCCCTAATTTCAGTCATGTAAAGGAAAAGAGAGCAACAATTCCACCATTGACAGCCATTAAAAAGCTTTGAATTCGAATTTGAGTTTTCAAAAACGATTATTTGTTTGGATTGTGTGTTGTTGCAAACAATTAGAAATATGGTTTGGAGTTTATATCTGAATTTTGAGGGTGTTTTGGTGAAGATTAGACTTGATTTTGACTGAATTTCAGATTGAAACTCGAAGAAGAAGAAGAAGAAGAAGAAGAAGAAGATATATAATTAGTTGTATGAAATTTATTTTTACTATGTATAAATCAGATACAAAATATACAAAAGAAATATTGTATAAAATTTATATTTAAGTTGTATGTTATTGTAGTTGTATTTACTTGGGTAGAAATAATGTGTGAAAGTTATAGATAAATTGTAGATAAACTGTATAATATATAATTAGTTGTATGAAATTTATTTTTACTATGTATAAATCATATACAAAAGATATATTGTGTAAATTTTATGTAAATTTATATTTAAATTATATGTTATTGTAGTCGTAAATCACCTCACCTCATATTAATCAAACCAAGTAATATTTGTTGGTCCCTACCTCACCTCCTTTTTTTTTTCTTTAATTCCACATTTCACAACCTCGATTGAAAACAAGTGCAAAACATGCTTCTTGAAGGGTTCAAACTTGTCAACTCGGTTAATTTTTTTTAACGCACTTAGCTGTTGATCTGTTAGTCTCTGTATTTTAAATGGTTCAATTTTAATATTATTTACAAATTTTATGTTTCCTCACATAATTAGATTTTAATTTGAAACTAAAAGAGTCTTTCGCGCTAAAGCAAATTCAATTGACTCATCTTCCAACAACGTATACCTTACATAGGTTCGTCACAGTTTCTGTAAGAAGTGATTCAACTGGCGTTGCTCCAAATCTTAATGCATGCTCTACTAATATAACTGTCGAGTTTGTGAAAAAGGGTGGAAAATATGGAGAGAAAAGGGAAAGAGGAGAGAAAAAAAGGAAAATGATGTAACTAAATCTTTTGATTGAAGGCGTAAATAATGGATTGAGAGTCTTTTAAGGTGGATTGTATATATTTTGTAAATAAAATTTGTTTATATCGGGTAATTAACTAAACATGAATATTAAGAATAATAAAGTTTCAAATAGTGTATAAGAATGAAAAAATCCCTTCCAAAAATCTTTCTTTTTTCTTCTTAAACTCCGTGGCGAGTCAAATTACCTCATCTAAATTGAAACGGATGGAGTAGTATTTTTTATATATCTTTAGATATCTATTTATTTTAAAGAGAATTTGAGTTGATCTAATTTAATTTAGTTTCAAAAATTAAACTAATGCTTGAAAATAAAAAATGAGGCTTATTTTGAAAATGCAGTGGTCACAAAAATTTAAACATGTTATGGATGTAGGGACCATATGAAGATTCTGAATGAAGGTTTCTACAATCTACCACATGCTATACTAGATTGTGTCCACTTCCTTTAGCACTCGAATCACCGCCAAATCAGAGAGCAGTTGGCTTATTTCAAAGATTTAAAAAAAGAGAAAAATGGCTAGTTGGTATTTTATTTATTCCTATATTATGGGACCATTTGAATTATTACACCAGAAATAGAGAAATAGCTTTTGTTATGGATCTTTCTTACTAATTCTTTCTCATTTAGCCTTTGAATAATCAAATCTTTTATATATATATAGTACTCCTATCAAAGAGGTTAACTTTGCTAAGTCCGTTCGGAACATTTTCTAGCGTTGATGTCATTGAAAGTTCGATTTATTGAAGACAAATTCGTTAAGTTTACCTCTAGCTACTTTTGAACTTACATTTTTAATTACAACAAAAAAGATATATATAAAAGTAATAGATGAAATTATACCTTTTTAATTGTTAAATATCACATGAAATTAAAAAGACAAGTGGAAGAGAGTCATTAATTGGCAAGTGGATTGTTATGTCATATTCATGAAGCATAAAAATGGACTTCTGTATGTGGACAGCCAAGAGCTAATGAGCTATGGTGGGCTGATCAATGGCTCTCACTCATATTTTTTTCAGGAGTCCGGAACTAAAATATGGTTCTTTTGGACTCAAACGATCAAAATGTGTGAAAAAATAAATTAGGGACCAAAATATGTATAACGTCCTTTTAAAGGGCGCTATACCTTAACGGTTGTTTGCCCATTAACGTATAACGACCTTTAAAAGGGCGTTATACATATATCGCCTTTTATTACGGATATACCTGAATTTGACCCACCGAATTGGTCATTGCCTTATTTAAACACATTAAAGATTTTATAAAAATTCATTCAGAAATATTCTCAAGTCTTGTGAATTTTTTCTTTGTTAAGTTATTTTACATTTTGTCATAATGTCTGAAGAGCGAAGAATTAGGGTTTCATTATATTGGAGGAAGTGAGGTTGTGGTGGCGAATAACTCAGTACGCTATAGTTTATCTCCACAGTATCATGTTAAGTTGCCACTTACAATGGAGTACTATAGATTGGAATCGTTGTTATGTAAATAATGAGTGTGAGCAAACGCTCGGTGAACCTTAAAGTAACCGGAAGATATTTATATTCTGTCACTCCACAAGGGATTGCTTGCTATGCTGAGTTTAATATCGAGGATGATGAAACTCTGAGAGATTTTTTGAGGACCTCGGACGAATACCAGAAATTTCTTGTGATAAAATTTTGGAAACGTACGTCAAGGTTGAAGATGTTCGCAATAATGAGGTTGTGCGAAGCAGGGATATCTCTCAATCATCAGGTGGTTATTTTGGAGTAGTTTTAGCCGAACAGGTTCCAGCTGAAAGAGTTTGGCCTGATCTAAACTTATCTCCACTGTAACGACCCGGCCGGTCGTTCCGAGAGTTTAGCTTGTTTCCCCCATTTATGCTTCATTGCTTGTGTGGTTCATCTCTTTTGTGTGGCGTTGGGTTGGTTGACTCGAGTTCAGAGTGGTCATGGTGAGAAATGAGACATTTAGTCCATTAAGTTGGCCTTATAGTTAGAAAAGTCAACCGGAAGTTGAGTATTGGGTAAACCGCCTTGGAATGTAGATTTTATGGCTCAGATAGCTTCGTTGGGACTTAGGAGTATGTTCGGAATGTAGTTTTGATGGCCAGTGTAGAATTAGGTTTGAATTGGCGAAAGTTAGTTTTTGACGATTTCCGGTCGGCAGTGGAAAATAGGCTATCGGGGTCGGAATGGAATTCCGGAAGTTGGAGAAGGTTTGTAGCGTCATTCTGGATGTGTGTGCAAATTTTCATATCATTCGGACGAGGTTTGGTTAGTTTCGGCATCGTTGGTGAATTTTAGGCTTGAATCATGGGTTGATTTGGTATTTCGATGTTATTTTGGGTGTTCTGAGAGTTCGACTAAGTCTGGATGATTATTATGGCTTGTTTGTATTTTTGGTTGGGGTCCCGAGGGCCTCGGTTTGAGTTCGGATGGGTAACAACATGATTTTTGGCATTTTGGAGTTGCCGGTGTGAAACTTTCTAGTGTTTCCGCACCTGCGGATGGGGGACCGCATGTGCGAGCTCGTAGAAACGGATAAGGATCCGCAGATGCGAAAGTTGGCTGGGTCAGCAAAGGTCGCAGGTGCGATACTTGACCGCACCTGCGGAGTCGCAGGTGCGGAGGATCTGTCGCAGGTGAAGAAAAGGTCCCTTACGTGAATTCTAGCAGGTGCGCACCTGGGACCGCAGGTGCGGTCATCGCTGGGCAGAACCTATAAAAAGAACCC
Source organism: Nicotiana paniculata (assembly GCA_005239505.1). Taxonomy (NCBI): domain Eukaryota; kingdom Viridiplantae; phylum Streptophyta; class Magnoliopsida; order Solanales; family Solanaceae; genus Nicotiana; species Nicotiana paniculata. Next base: position 27,292 of record ML325995.1, on the reverse strand, counting down.
TTAGCGAATTTTGGCCATTCTTTCACCATTGCTATTCGGGTTTGAAGCTTTTGAAGAGGGAAATCTATAGTTCTTCATTGAGGTAAGGATTTTGGACTTAAAACTCGTTTATATGTGATTAAAGGTCGGATTAGTGGTCGAAATTTGGGGAAAACAGTGCTAAAATAGGTAATTAGGGCTTGTGGTTTAGAGACCTTAAAATGGAAATTTGAGGGGTCATTTGGACTTCGACTTGAGTGTTCTTGGTATTTATAGACTCGTCAGAGGATAAGATTTTTTGTGTTGTAAATTTCACCGAGTTCTGAGATGTGGGACCGGGGGTCGGGTTTGACCAATTTCGGGGTTTTTGAGTATTTTTTTATTAGGGTTCGTTCCTTGGCATATTATAATGATATACATCTGATTTTTGGTAGATTTGAAGCACTCGGAGGCCAAATTTAGAGGCAAAGGCACTACGGAATAGTATTTTAGCCGTTTTTGAGGTAAGTAACGTTTCCAAACTTGGTTCTGAGGGTTCGAAACCCCGAACTATATGATTTATGACTATAATTGAGGTGACGCACATGCCAAGTGACAGGCGTGCTGTCACGACCCCAAATCTAGGCCAGTTGTGATGGCGCCTATCGTGGAACTAGGCCAGCCAAAACTACACTCAAATCATAATAAGCTTCCATTTACATCTTTACTATACTGATAACCCATAAAGGTTTCCTTTAAACATTTATAAAACAGCTAAAGCTATACTGAGTATTAAATACAACCCCCGAGAAACCGAACTCACTGGTCATGAGCATCTACATAAAATATACAACTCAACGAAAAATAAATTCTATGATAGTAAGCAGGAGAGGGAGCAGGACTGCAGACGCATGCAACTACCTCGCAAACCTCCGAGAATCTCTGGAAAAGATAGACAGCTCACCCTGCCCTAACATCTGAATCTGCACACAAGGTGCAGGGAGTAATGCGAGTACACCAAATCAGTAGTAATGAAAATAAATCAGGTCTGAGCAGCAAGAAACACATAAAATCAATGTCATCAAATCACAAGATGCACATCGTTTCTTTCCAACAGTATAACATAGATATTTGAAATCATCATGTCTTAAAACCAACTTCAGAAAAATCCTTTGAAGAATGTATATTTTCAACAACTTCAAATCGAAAGATTTAGTATGAAAATTAAATGAATCATATAGAGGCCCCTCGGGCAAAACATATTTCATAAGCTCAGAGTGAAAGTAGTAAAATCATAAGTATCCCCTCGGGCAAAACATGTATCATAATCAGCCCCTCGAGCATGCCTCACAGTCACTCATAATCAGTCACTCAGCACCTCACAGTCACTCATGCCTCCCAATCACTCGGCACTCGGCACTCGGCACTTTGTGCGCTCACTAGGGGTGTGTACAGACTCTGGAGGAGCTCCTTCATCCCAAGCGCTAATATCACTCAGCACCTCACAATTAGGCCCTCGGCCTCACTCAGCAGAACCACGCAAAAAGCCCCTCGGGCGAATCAGTAAAACAGGGTTCTCGACCCAAAACATCATTTTTAAATCTCAAAGTAGTGTAAATCAGGCTGAGTTTCGAAAACAGTAAGCACAATGTGACTGAGTGAAATAATCAATACGTAGTGAGGAAAAAAGCAGTAAAAAACCCTGAAGGGGTCTAAACATATCGGCATAAGGCCCCAAACACGACTTATAGTCCAAATATTTCAGCAAATCTTTATAACATAATTTAACATAAGGTTTTGAGTAAAATATGTAACTCATTAGTTGCCGCGGAGAGGACTTAGTCCAATCCAAAAATCAGTACGCGCCACATACTCGTCATCCGACATGTGCGCCATTCTAAATTCAGTGAGAAATATGTAGTCCGGGGTTCCATACCCTCAGGACAAGATTTATAACCATTACTTACCTCCATCGGGTCACAACATTAGTCCGCTATGCTCTTGCCCCTCAAATTGGATCCCGATTGCTCCGAATCTAGCCAAAACCAGTTTAACATCATCAATATATATCAAAGGATCGGAACCCAATCGAAACTATCAAATTCTACAAGAATCTCGAAATTTGGCCAAACCCGAGCCCTAGTCCCACGTCTCAGAATTCAATAAAAATTGCATAATTGGAATCCTCGTCCTCCCACGATTCTATACATACCAAAAACACTAAAATCGGACCACAATTGCCCACTAAAATCCTCAAAAGAAAAACTCCAATTCCCATGCACCCTTCTTCCCCAATTTTGGGTTTAATTCTAGCAATTTATGGTTTAATTACTTAGAAAACGACATATAAACGAGCTATGAAATTCAAAACCTTACCTCCAAGTGATTCCCTTCAATTTCCTCTTCAAACCCTCTCAAAAGTGCCCCCAACTCGTTCAACAATAGAGGAAAATGAACTATTCTCGCACAAATAGCCTTTTAAAACATTCTGCCCAGCCATTAAATTTTCTTCAGTGCGATCGCGACTCTTGGAACGCGATCGCAATGCACAAACCAGCCAACCAATGCGATCGCAGACCAATACACGCGATCGCATAGAACAACTCTCCACCCCACACACGCGCCTCAGAATCTTCTACACGATCGCATAAACACCCACACGATCGCATAGAACAAAATGCATGCCCCACTCTTTTACTCTATCGATCCAAACATCCTCCCGCGATCGCGTAGAAGGAAACCAAAACCTCACACCAGTAAAAATTTGCTCAATTTTCAAGCCAAGAGTTGGTCTGTTAACCACCCGAGGCCCTCGAGACCTCAACCAAACATACCAACATATCCCGTAACATCATTCAGACTTAGTCGAGCCTTCGAAATACAAAAAAAAATGTAACAACACCAAAATCACATCAAATTCAAGCCTATGAACTTTGAAACTTCTAAATTTCGCCAACTAGGCCGAAACCAACCGAACACCTCCGATTGCCCTAAAATTTTGCAGACATATCCAAAATAATATTACGATCCTACTCCAACTTCCGGAATTCCATTCCGACCCCGATAGCCTATTTTCCACTGCCGACTGGAAATCTCCAAAAACTAACTTTCACCAATTCAAGCCTAATTCTACACCGGACATCAAAACTTCATTCTGAACATACTCCTAAGTCCCAAATCTCCTAGCCATAAAATCCGCATTCCGAGGTCGTTCACCAATAGGTCAACTCTCAGTTGACTTTCTCAACTATTAGGCTACCTTGAGAGACCAAATGCCTCAATTCTCATCATGACCACTCAGAACCCGAACCAACCAACCCAACACACATAAATAAAGCTGAACAACATAAAATGAAGCAGAAACGGGGGAAACAGGGCTAAACTCTCGGAACGACCGGTCGGGTCGTTACACGTGCGGGCGTGCACCGAGTAATTGTGGCGTAGCTTGTCCCATGACACCGCTTAGTGATTATTTCCTGATGATATTTGTGCTTCTATTAATGTGGTAATTGCGAACATGTTAGAAATCATGTTAAGTATAAATACTAGGCTTCACGCCAGAAATGCTGAGACCCGAGTGGTCGTATATTACTGTCTCATTTTGTGATTTATTTGATTTCATATACTCAGTCCTGTTATAGCGTATCACTTCATACCTCAATTTTAATATTGCTAATTACATGCACACTTATCATTGTTTCGGGCTGATGGATGCATCTGTGATCCATGTGAGTAAGACTGGAGAGAAATGATTGAGGGAGGCCGAGAGCCTGTTATTGAGACAGTTATGTTATCATACTGCACACTGCAGCGATACTTAAATCATGCCTTCGTTGTCATGATATAGCGCTTGGGCCACTAGGGCCCCTCCGGATTCTTTACACCCCCAGTGAGCGCATTGATGATGAGGGATGGATTTTCATTGGGCATGGGTCTTGTCCGAAGCTGATGTTATGTAAGGGATGGATCTTCCCTGGGCATGGATCTTATCTGAAGCTGATGTTATGTGAGGGATGGATCTTCCCTGGACATGGATATTGTCCGAGTGTGGTATTCCGGAGATAGATCTTCTCCGTGGGGCTGGACTGGCCTTTTCCTCAGTACGAAGTGACTACGGTCACCGGCGTTTATGCATATTCCGGGATGGAACTTCCCTGGGCCTGAGATCCATATATAGTACTGGGCGGACTTCTGTGGAAGAGTTATGAGCACTTTGTGCATTTTCACACTGTGACATGTTGGCATGTAGAGCATATTGAGGCATATATAGCATATTCTGTTGTTATTTTCGGATAAAATGTGAACATGCCTAAATTTTGTATGCTGATGATTAATTATTGAGGTTTAGCCCGTCACTACCTCTCAGCCCATAGTTTGGGTTCGTTACTTATGATTTGGTGTACTCACGTTACTCCTGCACCTCGTGTGCAGATTCAGGTACACCGGGACCTGGTAGTGGATAGTGAGCAACTGTCAAAGTTTCATTGGAGTCGTCGAGGTAGCTGCTGGCGATTGCGACCTTGTATTCTCTTCCTTATTCCACATGTTACCCTTATTTTGATACTATGTTGTCCATTTCTTCAATTCTCTATTTTACAATATAGCAGCTCATGATTGAATGACACCGGATCCGGGGTTGGAGATTTTAATTTTTGTTTCAAATACTGTTTTTAAATTTCAGACTCTTAGTATTATCAATAATTTTGTTTAAAATTGTATGTTTACTGGAAATTGAATTTAGCTTACAAACAAAGGGACGACTTGTCTGGTTCCACGACAGGCGCCATCACGACTCTGAAATCGGGTCGTGACATCCACGGGCGAATGAGAAGCGAGGAAATAATTTCTCTCCTACTTTACATAATCCACAAGACGATTGGTAAACTTAAATTTTCCTTTGTGTTAAGATGTTTATTTTTGTTGTATTGAGTTTGTATTAACACTCATATATTCCACAGGGAGTACCAGCCAGATATGAATTTTACAAGTTATGAACCAACATCCAGTTGGAATATGCATAGTTCTGGTGTGTTGGATCATGATGGTCCACTTGGGAGTCATCACCAACAGGATAGTTTCCATCATGGGATGTCAACACATTACGATTTGTAAGAGAAGTGATATAGCTATATGTAAAGTTTGGATCAATTTGAGTAGCTCATTATTTTGTTGGTTGTGCAGTAAAAACGAGCAACTTGAACGTCATGTCCTGACTCAGTTTCCCAAAGACGACATATTTAATCGGGATCTGGTAGATGCACAGAGTCAGGGAAGAGAACAGTGATTATGAAAACAATGTCGATGAGTCCGAAGATGACACACCCTTCCCTGATGAGGGTGGTGATGAGGAGGAAGATAATGATGGACCTGATTTGACGAGGGAGAATGTTCCACCCCATTAGACCAAGGATGTATGGGTCCCACATGTCATTTCATTCAAGGGATATTTACTACTTTGATCATTTGCCAAGTATGCTGGATGTGGATGCCTTCACAAGGGATTCAGATAAAATTCAGACAGCAATGTGGGATGAGTGTAGACCAATGGTGCTGTCAAAGGGCATGCTTTTTCCTGATAAAGCACGCCTAAGCATCGCGGTGAAAATGTACAGCGTAAAAGAGTGTCGTGAGATGATGGTATGGGAGTCATCTCCGGATGTATACAAGGTTTTTTGCTGTAGATGGTTTTTGGGTTGTAATTGGATGCTGCGTGCGAACAAGAAGAAAACAAATATGTGGAAAGTGGGTAAATGCTTTGGCACACACACTTGTGAAATGGACACATTTAGTGGGAATCACTTCAACTTGGATGTTGACTTGATTTCTCTTGTCTTGATTCCACACATTGAAGCGTCCATAAGGTACAAGATCAAAGAGTGTATTACATCCGTCCACCAGGAATATGGGTGCACCATTACCAAAAGAAAGGCATTTCTCGGGTGCAAACGTGCGTTTGAAATTGTTTATGGTAACTGGGATAAGTCATTTGCATCTCTATCCAGGTACATGGCCGCTTTGCAACACTTTAATCCCGGGACTGTTATTGATTGGAAGCTTGAATGGAGTCTGGGAATACCAGAACATATATTCAAATATGTGTTTTGGGCATTTAAACCAGCAATTGATGGTTTTCTGCATTGTCGACCGGTAATGTCCATAGACGACACTCATGTCTATGGAAAGTATAATATTAAGCTATTGATCTCCGTTGCAGTAGATGCTAATGGAAGTATATTTCCCTTAGATTTTTCTATTTGTGCCAATGAAAACCAAGAGACGTGGACACTGTTTTGAACCACTTGAAAGAGCACTTTGTCAAACAACGTTCAGGTATTTGTCTAATATCTGATCGGCATGGTGGAATTATAAGTTCTATAGAAAATTTTCCTGCATTGAAATAACCTTATGCCTACCATCGTTACTATGTGAGGTATCTGAAGGCCAATTTTTAGAAGGCACATCCCAACAAGGATTTTCATGATTTAATGTGGATGGCTGCAACAGAACACCAAGAGTGTAAATTCAGGAGGCGCATGGAATCTATCAGGCAGGAAGACGAGGAAGCCTATCGTTGGTTGATGCGACATAAGCTTGAAAAGTGGACTTTGCCTGCGGATGGTGGCATAAGATGGGGAATTCTGACTACAAATGTGTCAGAGTCTTTCAATGGGTTATTGAAGTCTGCACGAGGATTGCTTGTCACTGCCATGGTGCGGATGAAATTCAAGCAGGTGTCGGAGAGGTTTGTTAAAAAGACTAGAGTTGCAACGTCATTAATGGAAAGGGGTGTTGAATTTATGCCACTACTAATGAAAAGATTTGAGAAATACAGGAGGCGAGAATATTGGCATTCATATTTACAGTATTGTCACGAAGGAAATATTTTTGAAGTTCGCACCGCTATCCATCAAACCTGGGGGAATAATATACACATCATAAGCGAATCCAGAAGGTTATGCTCTTGTGGGAAATGGTCCATCTACCACATGTCGTGCTCACATGCCATCAAGTGCTTTCAACATACAGGTTTAGGACCAACCAACTATGTTGATAAAGAATTAGTGTTGCTGCATACTTAAACACCTATAGTGGGTAGTTTCAGCGTGGGTGCTGAGCATTATTTGCCGCCGAAACCATTTAAAATGGTGTGTAACGAGAATTTTTTGTGTCAGCAACAAGTGCAAAAAAGAACGCGTATACGGAACCAAATGAGTGTTGGTGATATCGTTTATACGTGAAAATGTGGCATATGCTCGCAAATAGGACACGACCGTCGTAAATGTCCTTAAGCTGGTTTGGGTGGCGGTGGTAATCCAGCTCCTGGTGAAAGCTCATCTAATGTGCCCAACTATCAAGGATACACGTAGTGTTTTGTTTTCGGTTGTAATAAGTGTATGTACTTGTTTATCTTGCAGAATGTATGAAATAAAATTATGTTTCTATTGTTGTTAAATCTTATTGATATTTAACATTATCATACAGATAAACAATCTAAAATAAACAAATTTTTAAAAAAACAATTATGTTGTCGACCTGGAAAGTTGCCCGCATGTAAAAGTTATCTTCTGGAAAAGTTGTATTGTACCCGAAAGAATATTTTACACACGAAGCATAGCGCGGTTAAATACTACGTTATGTGTGTTGTCTTGTCGACCTGAAGAGCTGCCCGCCTGCTGAAGCTATCTTTTGGAAAAGCTGTATTGTACCCGAAAGAATATTTTACACGCGAAGCATAGTGCAGCTATGTGTAGTCTTGTCGACCTAAACAGCTGCCCGCCTACAAAAGTTATCTTCTGGAAAAGCTTTATTGTACCCGAAAGAATCTTTAACACGCGAAGCATATCGTGGATAAATACTACATTATGTGTATTATATTGCCTATAAATAACTAGCGGATTTTAGTTATTATCTGTTCTTAACCAAAACAAATAGCAAAACTTTCCATAAATTTTTCATTTTTCTTGCATTAACAAATGTCTGGACGCAATGACCAACGAAGGTGCTATTATGGTAAACGATGTATTATGAAGTCATGTTGGTTCGGTGATAATGTTGGGTGCAGATACTGGATGTGTCTAAACAGGTTTGGAGGCAATGACGGAAATTATTACAATTTTGAGGAATGGTACGATGAACCCATTAAGAGGGAATACTACAAAGAATCTATGCATTATATTTGGAAAATGAACGGTGAATACCAACACCGCCAGTCTGAAATTAAATGAGAAATTGCGGCATTGCAGGAGAAACTAAAAGAGGCAGAAAAAGAAAATGGTAGGCTGGAAGAGAAATTTAAGTGGTTGGATTAGGGAATAATAGGCGATAGTAACAAAACAAACACATGGATGTGTTGAGTGTACTATTTTATCTTTATGTTTTCCGTGTCATGTATACTGAATTTAAATCATGTTAAGTTGCTATGTTTGTGTTTGTGTTATAGTATTAAAATAACGAAGAACCGTAGAAATAAAAATATAATGCGCATATAATATAAACAATAAAAATTATTGCTATTATTTACTGAATGTCATATTTACATAAAATACAAAAAAAATCAATGTGTCCCACAACCTGTGTGCTTCAATGCAGTCGTTGGCCTGAGGCGCATTCCATCCCGCCCGGCTACGCTATCAGGACCATCCTCATCACGTCGCCTCTTTATCGCAGGATGCATTACAGCATGATTATCAGTAGGGCTGGAAGACTCGGTAGAAGGGGTCATCAGTCCAGCAGTAACCTACAGAATAATAAGATATTTTAGTATATGAAAATATATATTAGTAATGTACGTGTTAAGTCACAAAAAATTAAATTATCTTACCATGGTCTCGTCGGGCTCCTGAATATAATCATCCACCACATGTAGGTCAGCATCGCACAAAGTGGCCTCTGTGACGGGAGAGGATGAAGCCTTAATAAAAAAACATAAAGATATTTATAGCTAATCAATGAGATAAAAACAAATTTAAATTTAATACTATTACAAACATCTGAGCCTGTGAAAGATCCCCAACATCCCTCGATGATGAGCTATAACTCATCCGGTGCCCACTATCAACATTTTGTGTCGGTCGATCATCAGCAACAGTTAATGGGCCTGGAGGATTAGGAAAGTACTGATCCCAATCCTCTCGCACAATGCCCGTGCCCGTGATCAACAATGGATCTGACAGGGTCACCTGCGAAGTCCCTGGAGTGAACTGAAGCTGAAGGCTGAATGACGGGAAGCTGCTGTGAGGGTAATCTGACTCGTGGAGGTCACCCGGTTGATCAACTCCAACATCCTCAACAAGTGCCTCAACACCTCCTTGTTGGGGACACTTCCTCGCCGACCCCACGACCTCGTGGGACACCCCTACCTCGTGGGGCATGCCTGCCACATTGACCACGCTCTGGCGCCACTGGTGCCCCACGATGGTACTGCTGTGGCACCACATAAGCAGGCTCGTGTCCTAAGCGCTCATCATCTCAGGCTCGCTGCTGTGTCCGGGCAGCCAGCTCTGTAACCTTCCGGCCATAATCCTGCAAAGTGGCCACTCCCTCGCCGGTATGTTGTTGCATCTGCATTCTCAACCGGTGGAAAAAATGTAGGCCAATAGCTTGCACAACATGTAAAACATAAATTACGGAATGCTAGGTTAAAGTTATAAGTAAGTATACCAAATAACATACCAGTGCCTCGTGCCGCCCGGCATATGGGACGTACCGACCGTCAGCGCGATAAATGGGATTCCCGATGAGAAGTCGGTTAACACTGCGGTACCAGCCCATATAATCATGCTCAGTATCTATCTGGTGCGGTGAATGGGGAGAGGGGGGGTGGAATCAGGTCAAGTCGTCGGTCCCAAGTATCAATCTGCGCCTCTAGCCATGCCATATATGTCTGGTCCACCCTGAAACGATCATCTCACTGGTAATGTGTGGTATGCCAGGCGAGCGGTGGCAGTACAAGCTGCGGGCGGCCAAACTGGCAAAGTACCCGCTCGGTGGCATGATGCTCCACAATATCAAGGCATATCAACGGGATGGAAGAGCTCCAACTAAGTCGGCCGGCCGAGCAATAATCGTGCAAGTCAGCTATCAGCTTGTCGCTATGGCCTCCAAATGAACTATTAAGTAACAGTAGAAAACGTTAGTATACGCAACGCATATGAAGACAAGCCAAGTAAACATAGGTATACATTTACCTGTACGCCCTCCAACAAATCCAATAAATCCCTGCACATAGGGATATTATGTCGAGCCTCGTACTCTCGTTCATATCCCCGCCTATCAACCCACCTCCTAGCTAGAAGGAGAAACGGAGGTGGTGCACCCGGAGCTAATGGTGGCCGAGGTGGTTGAAATTGCAGGAACCGCTCCCAGGACCAAATCTAACATACAAAGTGGATGTAAAATTTAGGGTATATTTTTACTGGGTATGTTATAATGAGTAGAGTATTCGAATATGTTTTCACCTGTAGCAGCGGCAAAAATCCAGCAACGTCAGGTTGGGTGCCCATGCTCCCTCGGCACATCTGCCTGTACAAGTAGCCGAGAACAGCAGCACCCCAGCTGTACTGGGGTAAATCATATAGTCGCTCAAGATGATGAAGAAATCTCAAGCTGACTAGGTTCCCCGAAGTGTTCGATAAAAAAACCCCTCCAAACATAAGGAGCAGCAGCAACCTCGTGTACCGGTGAATATGAAGCTCTGGTGTATCGTCTGTGATGTCAGGATGCAATGCCTCCAAATGCTGCCGGACGGTCGTCATTTGTAGACGACTGGCCCCAACCAGTGCAGTCTCCTCCGGTGGGCGGGAACCAGTGAGATGCTCCAGCATGTCCAGGTACTGCAAACCTGTATACTCTCTCATGGTATGAGGCAGCGCAACATGGTGTCCATTAATGGGCAGCCCATGCATGACATCCACGTCCTACAGCGTGATAGTGGCCTCGCCAATGGGCGAACAGAATGTGTGTGTATCCAGTCGCCATCGTGCTATTAGGGCCGTGATCAATGACTATTCCAGCTGTAGTCGGCCGATCTCCACAATCCTATAAAAGCCCGTATCCTGGAGGCGTCTGACTATACGGGGATGGAGAGCGCGACCCTTGAGAAAGACCCACATATCGTCTACTCCCCTGTCGCGAAAAGTCTGGGCCAGTAACTGTCCCTCCCATATGTAGGACCACCTATGATCGCCCTGTAACGACAGTAGCTCCACGGTGGCTGGTCCGGGATGCAAAGGCAGAACCTCCATGTCGTCTACTGTAAATTAAATAATATTAATTACATTATTTTACTTTAATATGTTAGTTTATTATTTTACATGTTAGTTTTATTATTTTATATTTTTGTTTGTAAATTAAATAATTAATTAACTCATAATTATACAAGATTTAATTATTAAATATTCACATATGGGTTTCGGGCTTGATATGCCAGTAGTACCAAGATATCCTGAATTCTTGTGTTCATGATGAGAAAATTATCTCGATTTATAATTCAACATGTTTGTTATTTTAAATGTTAGTTTATTATTGTATATGTTAGTTTTATTAATTTATATGTTAGTTTTATTATTTTACGTGTTAGTTTTATTATTTTATATGTTTGTTTGTTACTCACTTAGTTTTTACTATAATAAAATTAAATAATTAATTTTCATAATTATACAAGATTTAATTATTAAATATTCACATATGGGTTATGGGATCGATATTTGAGGTAGCACCGAGGTATCCTGAATTCTTGTGTTCATAATGAGAAAATTTTCCCGATTTATCACTCAACATGTCTGTTATTTTAAATGTTAGTTTATTATTTATATGTTAGTTTAATATTGTATACATTAGTTTTATTATTTTACATGTTAGTTTTATTATTTTATATGTTTGTTTGTTACTCACTTATTTTTTATTATAATAAAATTAAATAATTATTTTTCATAATTATACAAGATTTAATTATTAAATATTAACATATGGGTTCCGGGCTCGATATTTGAGGCCCAATAGCACCAAAATATCCGGCAAATATTATTGTTTTCTCATGTTTTTTTTTTACGATCGTTGACTAGAATTGGACAGAGTTTGTGTTTGAACTATAAGCTATTTTGACGTATTTTGGGTGTAATAGATACTTAAATGATTAATTTCAATAATTACATAGATACTACGCTAAAGGGCGCTACATTTTACTATGGTAAAAGGGCATTAAATTACAAATACAAGCACTACATTAGGCCACATATACCCCTAGAGGGAACTAAAGTAACAAGTTATCTATTTTACTAGTCTTTAAGCAAATAAATAACCTAAACCAGATAAAAACAACAAATAAATTTAATCACAAAACATTCACAAAAGTACATATACCACAGTAAAAAGTAAATAATTAATATTTTTTAAACAACTAATAATAATTTCTCTATTTTTACTAATGTTTTTAGCACACTAATATCATAGTCCGGATAAAAATAATAAAATAGTTAAATCGCAAAACAATCACAAAACAACATAGAACACATTAAAAACAACTAATATGCATTTTTTGTACGAGCTCNAGATAACGTCTTAGTGGGACCGATAATATTTACTTTTTGTGGGACGGGTGGGCTCCACTCGAGTTTTTTTCGTTGTCAATTGGTGGGGGGGGGTTCTGTTTGGTGGGGAAGGGAAGGGGACGGGTTTATTATGTAGGTATAATATCATTTATTAAGGCGCTATATCTGGCCGTCTTTTCAAATTCAAATATAACACGCTTTTAAAGGGCGCTATACATATTTTTGTCCCTAATTTTTTTCTACTTAGTCCAAAAGAACCACATTTTGGTTCCAGACTCATTTTTTACCATTATCTTTGCCTTAATCATGGTTCAACATTAGATGCCTAAAATTCAACATAATTGTGTATTAAAATTATATGAAATTCGTAACATTATGATTTTTCGACTTAATATTCCGTTAATTGTCTTACGATTTTAGGTTAAATTATCAAATCTCTTTTATATAATGTAAGAGGTAGGCTTGTTTCGGAAAATTCTCGGGGAAAACTGTAGTTGCTACCTTTTGGATGCGCACTGGGTAATTTGTTCATTGTGCAATAGCTCGCAAATCACACAGGAGATGTAAACCGCATTAGACATGCCCGGCGTGACAAGTTCTGACTGAAGAGGCTGCTGGTAATGAAAATCGATCACAGGTCTCCCATGTGAGAAACTACTCACCCAACCAACTCAGCCAATCCTTATCGGCGGCAGAGGTAGGCTTTGCTAAGCCCGTTTGTGTTGGTGGTAAATAAGTGATACACGTGAAATTGTATTTAGCTGACAAAACATGATACGTGGAACAATGAGAAAATGACAACTGTCATATTTCATTTAAAAGATGTATGAAGCACGGGAGATGGAGAGTAAAACACCCACGAGACAGTAAAGAAACTGACGTTCGAACCTAAAAAACTGTTGAAGAGGCACGAGCGGAATGAATCAAGACTAGAAAGAGGGAAGATTCACGAACCCACAATTAGTAAGGAAGGGAAATCGGAGTCGTTACAAAATCCTTATAAACAGTCGGTTGTCCATCATAACGGGCAATTAATACTATTAATGCTCATAACGATTTTTCCATAAATAGGAGGAAACATTATATTTGTATACTCCTATATAAGGGGAGAGAATCTCATTTGTAAGCACAAGTTCCGAGTACTATCAAAATACATTTACTTTCTCTTGCTTATTCAGTGCAATCAGCTATTCTTTTTAGTTATTTTTTGTCAATTTTATTTCCTTTTAAGTGAATTACCGAGGAAGTAAGAAATTATTTGGTTATCAGTAACCCGATTTCTTCTAAAGTTAAACTTTAACTAAAAATCTTATTTTTTTATTAAACACCGTTCGGAACATTTTCTAGCTTTGACGAAGTTGGAAATTGAATTTATTAAAGACAAATTCATTTGGTAGCTACTTTTGAAATTACATTTAATTACAACAAAAAAAGATATATAGAACTGATAGATGAACTTGAATTTATCTTTTTCTTACTCTTAATTGTTAAATATCACGTAAAAATGAAAGGACAAGTGAAAGAGAGTCCGCAAGTGGATTCTTATGTCAAATCAAATATGACATGATGCACGACTCATGGAAATGTACTTTAGTGGTCAACCAACAACTATGATAGGTTGATCAATGGCTCTCTCATATATTTTTCATTACGTTTGCCTTAATCCATTGCCTGAATATTGAATTTCTTAAAGTGGAATTAAAGAAAAATATTGTTAATGAAGATTGCCTCTAAGAAATACAAACTATAACCTTTATTAACTGAAATAAATGACTAACTGTATAAGCATTTCTCCACGCCATTTATTATATTCGTTTTATATCAAAATGCTTAAATGTTGGCTTTTTAAGAATTGAAGAAAGTGATACTTAATATATCTTTTATCTATTTTAATAAATATTTGAATTTTAATCCAAAGATTTAAGATGTAATTAACTCTATCAATTGATATAATAATCATCCACGTAAATAAAATTTTGAGTGTGATAAGTTATGTGTTTTTTGTTTTGATGATTTGACAAACTTCAAGAAAAGAACCAGATAAGGAACCTAATATAAATAGTTTCCTTGCATTTAGAGTAACTACATAGATCTCTGGTTCAATTTTCAATGAAATCAGATAAGGGAACATCGTAGGGAACAAATATGGAACAGTTCCCCCTGGTTATCATACAACCAACTCTACAGTTGTAAAAGATGTTGCATTGTACCGTCTATTAAGCAACACTATAGCAACACAACTATAGCTTGCTAAGGCCAAACTAAAGGACACTTTATTGCATCATCCTTGATGACATCACACACACATATTATCAACATGAGGCAAGAGATTTCATCTCTATAATTCTTGCAAATCAAAAGACAATATTCTCAAAAAGTGCTAACCACCACCTCTCTCAAGAACAAAGTTGCTGCAACCTTAAGGACCATATCCAAAGATTGAAGATATCTTAAGTCCTTAGGTTGTTGAGTCTTTGTTATCTTGTTCTTCATTTAATCCCACGCTACTTTCAAGAAGTGTCTTTGTAGGACAGATTTAAACCACTGTTTGGATTAGTTTCTTGACTAGAGTTAGTCAAAGTTTGTTGCTTTGTGATAGAGTTATTGCAAAGGGCTTACAATAGAGTTATTGTAAGGGGAGAGAAATTTAGATTTTAATTCCTAGATTGCAATAGGTTGTAATATGAAGTTTGCTCGGTTAGTGGAGTTGAAATCCTACTAGGGTAGGTCGTGGTTTTTAATCCCTTGAGTAAAGAGTTTTCCTCATAAATATCCCGTGTTATTTATTTACTGTCGATTAACTGTGAGAACAGATAGAGAATCTGTTCCCTATACTGTTTGGTTTTACAGTCTATTGCCTACTGTAGGAACTGATAGAGAACCCGATTCTCTATACAGTTTGGTGGACTCTTAGTTTCTATTGATTGGTACCAGAGCAGGTTCTTTCTAAAAGATTAACACCTAGAAATGATCCTCATCATGGTTGCTCCACCAAACTCCGAGGAAGGACAATCAACCTATAGACCCTCAAGATTCAACGGCCAATACTATGGTTGGTGGAAAATAAGAATGCATGACTTCATTATGGCTGAAGACTCCGAGATTTGGGACGTGATTTGTGATGGTCCTTTTTTCCCTATGAAGGCTGTTGGAGAGAGAACAAAGACTGTTCCAAAAACAATAAAAGAATACAATGGTGCTGACCAAAAAGTTGTTGAGAAGAACTTCAAAGAGAAGAAGATTCTTGTGTGTGGTACTGGACCAGACGAGTATAACCGTATCTCGGCATGTTAATCTGCCAAGAAAATCCAGGAAGCTCTTCAAACGGCTCACGAAGGGACTATTCAGGTAAAGCAGTCCAAAATAGATATGCTTACAACTGAGTATGAACTCTTAGAAATGAAAGAGGATGAGTTTATTCAAGATATGCATACCCGTTTCACCTCCATAATCAATGAGCTTCATTCACTTGGTGAAATCATTCCAACCAACAAGCTGGTCCGTAAGATACTACGTAATCTACTAGGTTTTTAGGAGAGCAGGTTTAATGCTATCACTGAAGCCAAAGACCTGCAGAAGCTGACTATTGATGAGCTTATTGGAAATCTCAAAACATATGAGATGAAGAGAAAGAAGTATCTCGGAAGAAGAGAGCCCAAGAAGGAGATGAACCTGGTTCTCAAGGCTGCCAACAAGGATTCAAGTAGTGATGAATCCTACATGGAGTATCACTCGAACATTCCAAAAGATGATTAAAAAAAATGGTGGGATTCCAAAGAAAGGAAGTTCCAGCAGGAATTTCAAAGGAAATGATTGTTATCATAAGTGAGGAAATCCTGGACACTTCATTAAATACTGTCCTCTTCATAAGCAGGATCATTACAAACCATAACTGAAAAGATGGCTAAGAGGAACCAGTTCCCTGACATAAAGTTCAGAAGAAGAGACGTTGTTGACAACATGGTGAAGCAAGCCCTGGCTGACTAGGGAAATTCCTTCGATGAATCTGAAGGTGAAGATAACCAAGGAGATACATCTATGATACATGTTGAAAATGGATCTTCAGAATATGAGTCAATCTTTGCACTCATGGCCAAATCTGATGATGATAAGGACAAAGAGGAAGATTGTGATGACCCAAAAGGATCATCCCGCATATTCTATCTAATCCTGCGTTTCGAGGTCGTGAAAACTTCCTTCTATCTCACCTCGATTTGCGTGCGTAGACCAGCCGTGTAGCCGGGAAGCCTTTATGTGAAAAACTGAGAAAAATAATAATTTTGTATTAGAAATTTGAATAAAGTTGACTTCAGTCAACGTTTTTGGTAAACGTACCCGGATCTATGATTTGAGGGTCTAGGAGGGTCCATAGGAAAATATGGGACTTATGCGAATGTCCGGAATCGAATTCCGAGGTCCCAAGCCCGAGAAATGAATCTTTAAAGAAAATTATTTTTTGAAACATATAAAGGTTTTTGAAAATGAAGTTTGAGGTGACACCTGTGATATCGGGCCCGTATTATGGTTCTGAAGCCCAGTATAGGTTCGATATGATTTATATGTGTTATCTGTGAAATTTGGTAAGAAGCGGACTTAGTTTGACGTGATTCGGAGCTTAAATAAAAAACTTAATGTTTATAGAAGTTTGACGAGTTTTCATGGACTTTTAGCTTAATTCATCGTGTAAGTGTTGTTTTATGTGATTTGAAACCTCTAGCGAGTTCGTGTTAGGTTATATGACTTTTGTGTGTGGTTGGACGGGGTCCCGGGGGCCTCGGGTACGTTTAGGATGCTCATCGGGTGTTAATAGCACTTGGGAGACAGCTGAACCATTGCTGGTTCTGGTGTCTCGCACCTACGATGGACCTTCCGCAAGTGCGGACACGCAGGTGCGTCGAGGAGCTTGCTGGTGCGGATTTAGCCCAATCCCCCAATCCTCGCATGTGTGGTGTGTTTTTCGCAGATGCAGAGCCATGGGTCCGACCATTTGATCTCAGGTGCGACCCCAGGCTTTTTAGTGGGTTTACGCACCTGCGATGGTATTTTCGCAGGTGCGGGACCACAGGTGCGATCCCAGGGGCACAAGTGCGGAATTGGTGCGCAATTATATCAGGTCCGAGGGTTTTATGTTATTTTCACCATTTTCAAATTGGAGAGCTCGAGAGAGGCAATTTTTGTAGAATTTTGCACCTGGGTAACTTGGGTAAGTGATTCTATCCATTATAGACCAATTTCCATGATTCAGATCTTAAATCCAACCTTTAATTTCGAAAATTTTGGGTAGAAAATGGGATAAACTTCATAGACCAAATTATTTAGTTTTGATTGGGTTTTTGACCTCCGATTTGAGAGATTTTCATATGTTTAGATTCGTGAGTGAATGGGAGTTCGGAAAATATAATTTTTACCCGATTCCAAGACGTGGGCCCGAGGAACCTTTTGGGCGAATTTCCTAATTTCGCGTATTAGCTTCGGACTTATTAATTATTTTGTTTCCTTGTGATGATATTTACTCTATGCAATCGAATTGTCTAGATTTGGGCCACCCGGAGTTGGGTACTCGTGGCAAGAGCATGGTATTGAGTTGATTAGCGCAGTCAAGGTAAGTATCTTGCCTAACCTTGTGTGGGGGAACTACCCCTTAGGATTGAGTCTTCTATGTTGATTGTAGTCCGCGTACGCGAGGTGACGAGTGTGTACTCGAACTTATTTGCAAATAGATTGCCCTTTAGGGATTTTTGGGTCCTTATGTTCCCCGTATATGAATTGAACTTGTTATATCTGAATTCCTGATTTCTAATCTAATCTCCTCCTATTCAAGTTAGAAGTACCTGCCTAGCATTCCTTGTTTCTTATATGATCTTAATTTACTTAAATGAAGACTTTGTTTTTCCTACCGTTATGTTATGTCTTCCTTCATATGTTGCCTATTTATTGAGCATTGTTCAAACTGAGTTTATTCGGTGAAGCTAATTGTCTAAGTGAGATTGGTTATAGCTGATTCCCTTGCCGCGATGATTTGATTTCTTGGTTGTGAACTTGATTGTATAGAATCGTTGCTATATTTGTCTTGTATTCCCCTCGTTATGTTGTTCTCTCTTTGTGCTTGACATTCCTCTCAGTGGCTACTTCTTATAATCGAGTTGTTACCACATTTGTGATTTAAGTCTTTGTATTGATTTGCTCATCGCACTTTGTATTCGGCCTTGTTTGCTTTCGCCGTTTGTGGCAATATATATTGGTTCTGTCGTATTCTGGTTATTTTTTTCTCAGTGGCTGCATTGCATATTTAAATTGGGACTATGGACAGAGATCCAGGAGCTTTCTGCCTGTACTGCATCACATATCTAAATTGGGACTACGGACAGAGATCCGGGAGCTTTCCCCCTGTACTGCATTGAATATATAAATTAGGACTACGGACAGAGATCCGGGAGCTTTCCCCCTGTATTGCATCACATATTTATATTGGGACTACAGAAAGAGATCTGGGAGCTTTCCCCTTGTACTGCATCACATATTTAAATTGGGACTACGGACAAAGATCCGAGAGCTTTCCCCATGTACTGCATTGCATGACAAATTCTGAGTGGCGGACTGAGTTTCGGTAATTTCATGATTGAGGAGATTTGAATCGAAAGATATAAATATATATATTAAAAATTATAGCTGAAAAGCAATTATCTCCAGGAAAAGTTATGTCTAAAGGACTTCTTTTCGAAAATATATTTGAATAAAATATTTGTCTTGCAGAATGATGATATTTGAAAGAGAAATACTTGAGAAAATATATTTTTAACATCACGTATTTTGATGATATCTGAAAGAACAGTACTTGGAAAAATATATTTTTGAACATCACGTGTTTTGATGATCTTTGAAAGAGCAGTACTTGGGAAAATATATTTTGAACATCACGTGTTTTGATGATATTTGAAAGAGCAGTACTTGGGAAAATATATTATGAACATCAAGTATTTTGATGATATTTGAAAGAGCAGTACTTGGGAAAATATATTTTCAACAGCACGTGTTTTGATGATATTTGAAAGAGCAGTACTTGGGAAAAAATATTTTTAACATCACGTATTTTGATGATATTTGAAAGAGCAGTATTTGGGAAAATATATTTTGAACACCACGTATTTTGATGATACTTGAAAGAGCAGTATTTAGGAAAGTGTATTTTAGCACCCTGTATATGAAGAGACTATGTTATAAAGATTTCTCTTTATAAAAATATATAAATATACATTCAGAGAAAGTATGTTTCAAAGAATAAATTTCTCTATTCCGAAATAATTATATCATTAAAATTTTCAAAATGAACTGACGATTTAAAGGTTTTCACTCGAAGGTTTGACCAGTTTTATTGAGTCATTGGCTAAGGCCTGACATGAATAAATTTATGTAGTGCTGAGTTGCTTGTAGTTTTGTTGGGTTGTCGTTTTCGCCATTTGGATTTCATCCTTTCCATTCTCTTTGCGTATTTCTATTATGTTGTCCGTTGATCGTGATTATTGAATTTTCTTTCGTATTGTTTGATAGTATCGTTAATTACATTGAGAAATCTTTAGATAGATATTTTGGTTCGGTCATTTATACATCTATGCATTTTTACTTATTAGGCCGGTGGTGTCTTCACTAGTCCTCGTCACTACTTCACCGAGGTTAGTCTTGATACTTACTGGACACCGCTGTGGTGTGCTCATACTACACTTCTGCACATTTTTGTGTGCAACTTCGATTATTGTTGTTGGTAGTTGTGTAGATCGTTGCTGAGGAGACTCAAGGTAACCTGCTGCTGCGTTCGCAGGCTTCGGAGTCACCTTCCTATTTTATTTCTATTCAAATGTACTTACTTATTCCTAGACAGTTGTACTTAGATTTGATAGAAAGATTTCGTAGAGCTTATGACTTGTATTTACCGGGTTTTAGGAAATTGTAAACTTTGTCAAGAATTCTATTTCGAAATTTTTACAATTCCTTTATTATTGTTGTTGTCCAGTGTAAATGTTAGGCTTACCTAGTCCCTAAGATTAGGTGTCGTCACGATACCCAACGAAGGGAAATTTGGGTCGTGATAAGTTGGTATCAGAGCTCTAGGTTCATAGGTGCTACGAGTCATAAGCGGTTTTAGTAGAGTCTTGCGGATCGGTACGGATACATCTATACTTATATTCGAGAGGCTACGTGACTATCAGGACAAGTTCCCTTCCTTCATTCCTATCGTGCGAGTTCATTGATCTTGAAGTTTGAAATTATCGTTCCATTCTCTCACCGATGGTTAGGACACGAGCGGCGGTTCCGGATGATGTTACCCCGAAGCAAATGTCGCAAGGGTCAAAGGCAGAGGCCAACGAGGAGCATGTGCCGCAGTTAAGATGCCTATCAGAGAAGCCGTTGAGGAGTCGCCAGTAGTCCTAGTTAGGGGACATGTACTTGGGGTGCCTGTTGCTACCCCGGACTTCAGAAGACCTGAGCGTAGTTTTGAGTACAATTGGTACATCGGCTCAGGCAAGGTTGATTCTAGTGCACCAGTTGCTTCAAAGATCAGGGGAGGATTTTAGACTCCCACCGTCTACACTCCAGAGTAGCGAGATCATATTGGTCAAGTTCCAGTTGTCTTGGCAGCACGACATGTGGTTTCAGTTCAGCCCGTGGTTAGGACAGCAACATCAGAGGTAGAGCACCTTGGGATTTATAGGTACTGGAAGTACCACCCTTCTATATTTTAGTGGATTGGCGGCGGGTAATGCCCAGGGTTTTATGGAGAGTGTCACCATATTCTTCGTACTTCAGGTATTGTGGAGACGAGCGGGATTACTTTTGTCATGTCTCAGGTCCAGAGTAGTGGATTGATCAGTGGTGGAGGCATATGAGTTACGGTAGCCTGGCCGAGTTAGCTTTCCTAGAATGGATTCAGTTTTCGGAGATGTTTTGAGGGGAGTTGCACCTCAGTTCCGTCGGGATGTACATCGCACGGAGTTTGAGTAGTTGCGTTAGGGTGCTATGTCACCATTGGAGTACGCCGTCAGATTCAGTGAGTTGGCCAGATATACACCTCACTTGGTTGCTTCATTTAGGATGCGATTCCATAGATTCATTGAGGGACTCAGGCACGGTAGAGAATCTTGGGTCAACCAGTTCAGTTGCATTACCAGCTTCACATGGAAGCGTTTCAGATATTCATAAGTCTTAGAGGATCCGTATCGTATGTCTTCCACAGCCACATCGGCAGAGAGATTGTTTTCAGTGTGGAGATGTTAGCCACAGGGTGAGAGATTATTCCAGGATTCAGGTGAGAGAGTTATAGCAGGGTGTTCAGGTGGATAGAAGGCGCCTAAGAGGGGGAGGCCCAACCTGTTGATGTGTTGCATATAGTAGGCTAGAGGCCATCGTATCAGATATCATCACCTAGGTATGGCTTGATGTGCTAAAGTGGGGTACCATTGTAATTCACTATAGTCATGTTGGTCAGAACGAGTTCCCATTATTTGTTGTTTCATTTATGAGTGAGTTTCATATATTGCACTCTATTTTTGTGCTTGCTCCTGTTGGGAGATTCTATGAGTAGTAGCCGTGTCTATCATTGTTTTATTCATCCTTGCTAGTGGTGAAACTGGAAGTGAGTCCATGTCGTCCTTCGTGGTAAGGTTTATGTGATTCTCCTGAGTATTTTGTTTTCGAGCTGTAATTTGATACTCCATTGAGATGTGCGTAAGTGAGCGCTATGATTTTGTTAGCCGAGACGAATTAGCGGTGGATCGGGCTGAGTACTGCAGTGGAATATTTATCAAGATGGCATCCTTGTAATTTATTCATATGCTTTGCTTCTCTCCTGTTATATTGCTTTTGGTTAGTCAGTATCGATAGAGAGTTATGCTTATGGCTGGTTTAATAGTACCTTTATATATGCTTCTATCTTTCCTACTTAGCCATTTCGTTATGTGCTTCTTTAGTTCAGTTTGCGGGATGTGTGCTCGGTGGTGTTAGCTGTGACTCAATGATTCGAGTGTCTACTGATGAGGTCTTCGTGTTTATTGCATCATTATCGGTATTATGGGATTTGGAAACAGAGAGTTCTTCCATATGTGGGACTAACTGCCAATGTTGAGTTGATTTCGGGCAGTTATGGTGATCAAAAGTGCTATTGAGCCTATGTGTCATGTGCTATGTTGTGTGGTCGTGCCTTATGGGCATAGACCTGAGTTGATGCAGCTGGTTGAGGCTAATGCCAGACATGGATTCAGAATCGGGTCTTTTGGAAATGAGTAGAAGGTGAGGAATTGAGTTATGAGGCTTATCGATGATGGTGAGAAGGCTATATGGCAGTTGTGATGGCGTCATCAGGCTTATGTAGGTTGGGGTGATGTGGGATCACCCGCGGGTGTGTGTTGGAAATTCGCAATCAGTGATTGGATGAGTTCAAAGTGAATCTTAGCACGTTCGAGGACGAACGTTTGTCTAAGAGGGGGAGACTGTGATGACCCAAAAGGGTCATCCCGTATATTCTATCTAATTCTGTGTTTCGAGGTCATGAAAACCTCCGTCTATCTCACTTCAATTTGCGTGTGCATCCCAGGTGTGTAGCCGGGAAGCCTTTATGTGAAAAACTGATAAAAATCATAATTTTGTATTAGAAATTTGAATAAAATTGACTTCAGTCAATGTTTTTGGTAAACGGACCCGGAATAGAATTCCGAGGTCCCACGTGCGAGAAATGAATTTTAAAAAAAAATTGTTTTCTAAAAAATATAAAGGTTTTTGAAAATGAAGTTTGAGGTGAAACCTATGATATCGGGCCCGTATTATGGTTCCGAAGCCCGGTATAGGTTTGATATAATTTATATGTGTTATCTGTGAAATTTGGTAATAAATGGACTTAGTTTGGCATGATTCGGACCTTAAAGGCAAAACTTAATGTTTATAGAAGTTTGAAGAATTTTCATGGACTTTTAGTTTAATTCATCGTGTTAGTGTTGTTTTATGTGGTTTGAAACCTCGAGCGAGTCCGTGTTATGTTATATGACTTGTGTGTGTGGTTGGACGGGGTCCCGGGGGCCTCAGGTACGTTTAGGATGCTCATTAGGTGTTAATAGCACTTGGGAGATAGCTGAACAATTGCTGGTTCTGGTGTCTCGCACCTGCGATAGACCTTCCGCAGGTGCGTCGAGGAGCTCGCAGGTGTGGACTTAGCCCAATCCCCAAATCCTCGCAGGTGCGGTGTATTTTTCGCAGATGCGGAGCCGCGGGTGGGGCCATTTGACCGCAGGTGCGACCCCAGGATTTTTAGTGGGTTTTTGCACCTGCGATGGTATTTCCGCAGGTGCGGGACCGCAGGTGTGATCCCAGGGGCACATGTTTTGAGTTTCTAGGCAATTATATCAGATCCGAGGGTTTATGTTATTTTCACCATTTTCAAATTAGAGAGCTCGGGAGAGGCGATTTTTGGAGACTTTTGCACCTGGGTAACTTGGGTAAGTGATTTCTATCCATTATAGACCAATTTCCACGATTCCAATCTTAAATCCAACCTTTAATTTTGAAACTTTTGGGTAGAAAATGGGATAAACTTCATAGACCAAATTATTGAGTTTTGATTGGGTTTTTGACCTCTGATTTGAGAGATTTTCATATGTTTAGACTCGTGAGTGAATGGATGTCCAGAAAATATAATTTTTACCAGATTCCGAGACATAGGCCCGGGGAACGTTTTGGGCGAATTTCCTAATTTCGCGTATTAGCTTCGGACTTATTAATTATTTTGTTTCCTTGTGATGATATTTACTCTATGCAATCAAATTGTCTAGATTTGGGCCATCCGGAGTTGGGTAATCGTGGCAAGAGCATGGTATTGAGTTGATTAGTGCAGTCAAAGTAAGTATCTTGCATAACCTTGTGTGGGGGAACCACCCCTTAGGATTGAGTCTTCTATGTTGATTGTAGTCCGCGTACGCGAAGTGACGAGTGTGTACTCGAACTTATTTGCAAATAGGTTGCCCTTTAGGGATTTTTGGGTCCTTATGTTCCCCGTATATGAATTGAACTTGTTATATCTGAATTCCTAATTTCTAATCTCATCTCCTCCTACTCAAGTTAGAAGTACTTGCCTAGCATTACTTGTTTCTTATATGATCTTAATTGACTTAAATGAAGACTTTGTTTTTCCTACTGTTATGTTATGTCTTCCTTCATATGCTGCCTATTTACTGAGCATTGTTCAAACTGAGTTTATTCGGTGAAGCTAATTGTCTAAGTGAGATTGGTTATAGCTGATTCCCTTGCCGAGATGATTTGATTTCTTGGTTGCGAACCTGAATGTATAGAATCGTTGCTATATTTGTCTTGTCTTCCCCTCGTTATGTTGTTCTCTCTTTGTGCTTGGCATTCCTCTCAGTGGCTACTTCTTATGAGCGAGTTGTTATCACATTTGTGATTTAAGTCTTTGTATTGATTTGCTCATCGCCCTTTGTATTCGGCCTTGTTTGCTTTCGCGCCGGTTGTGGCAATATATATTGGTTCCATCGCATTCTGATTGTTTTTTTCTCAGTGGTTGCATTGCATATTTAAATTGGGGCTACAGACATAGATCCGGGAGCTTTCCCGCTGTACTGCATGACATATCTAAATTGGGACTACGGACAGAGATCCGAGAGCTTTCCCTTAGTACTGCATTGCATATTTAAATTGGGACTATGTACAGAGATCCGAGAGCTTTCCCCTTATACTGCATCACATATTTAAATTGGGACTACGGACAGAGATCCTGGAGCTTTCCCCCTTGTACTGCATCATATATTTAAATTGGGACTACGGACAAATATCTGGGAGCTTTCCCCCTGTACTTCATTGCATGACAAATTCTGAGTGGCAGACTGAGTTCCGGTAGTTTCATGATTGGGGAGANAACATCACGTATTTTGATGATATTTGAAAGAGTAGTACTTGGGAAAATATATTTTGAACATCACGTGTTTTGATGATATCTGAAAGAGCAGTACTTGGGAAAATATATTTTGAATATCACGTGTTTTGATGATATTTTAAAGAGCAGTACTTGGGAAAATATATTTTGAACACCACTGTTGGTCCCAAACGCACACGCAAGTATACGTGGTCGTAGCAAGTAATATAATGTTAAATTGAATGTCGAACCCACGGAGACTTGTGTAAACTACTCCCTAATTCACTATAATTGTTATTTAATCAAGCCAAAATAAAATCCAGGAATGTAACTAATTTATACTACGATTCTATGAAATAACTAATTATCAAGTGACAAGAATATTGTTGTGTATTCAATAGAGACAAATATTCCAGGGTTGTGATCAATTCACCATTTGTATTGCATTCTAATTAACTCTCCCTTTCATATAATTCACTCATAATTGATAATTAATCGATAAACGCTCTCAAAGCCTTCTCCCGAAGCACTAATCGCCTATTCTCAATAGATTAACACCTATATTCCTATGAAATTAATCTATTTAGAACACACTAAGATTACGATGTTTAATTAAGCACGGTGACTACGTATATTACTATACTAACCACAAATCCGCTCCCCTGAAGGGTTAAGATCGCGCTATCTTCAATTCTTCTATAATCTATATACGACTTTTCCAAGCATAACATAGATAGCATATAGAACCAAATTGCTGGCCAGACAATTAAGCAATTAAACACAGAATTGAAGAAACAATCATATATTGAGTTAACTATAATCAAGGTTAAATTAATGTCGAATAACAATATTCATGGCTAAATCACAACCCCAAAACAATGGGTGTTTATCCACTCATGCTAGAATCAAACAATTGCATAAGTGTTGCATGAATTGAAAATACTAGAATAAGATGAAGAAAACTGATAATCCTTTTCTTCCTAATGATCCCGTGTGTATCTTCTCTCCAAAAATGGCATCCTCTCTCCAAAGTTGTATTTTTGGGTCTATTTATATGTTTGGGACAAACCCTAAACGTGTAGGAGACTTCTATTCAAATCGGGAAACACTTAAAACCTTCAAAACTCGTATTTGACCGGACCAGGGGCCAGGATTTATGGCCCAAACACCGGGATAAAGCCTGGCTAGGCCTGGAGTTAGGGCTCTAACGCCCCCAGAACGCCTGGTCATGCCAGGCTTTATAGCCCAAACGCCCAGCTATAGCCTGATATGACCAGGCTTTACAGCTCAAACGCCCGGTTATAGCCCGGTTCACTCCTTTTTGACTCTTGAACGTATTTTTTGACGTTTATGCATCCATTTAGCTCGGCTTCCATATCCATTTCACCTACACGTGAAATAGACTCCATTATGCACATACGGCGTGTATTTTTATCATTAACGCACATAAAATGTAAGGTATATAATGCTTTAAACCATGAATTATAGCCACACATCAACAACCCACACTTAGACTCTTGCTCGTCCTCGAGCAATGGGACAATCTACTACCCTTCAACACGTACACATTTCATTATCAAGGAGTATTTTACTTTTCAAGCACACACCTTACCCCTTAGCTATGATCGATACTGACAATCAAGTATGAACATACAAAATTTCACATTCTTTCCCTTCTTTAAACATGTCCAAGTATAACAATTTAATAAATCATACCAACAACCTAATTTCAACAACCCAACCTCACGAGTCAACTTGCAACCACTAAGACCTCTCAATTCACGCACCTACCCAACAAGAAAGTTACAAAATTACTAATCGTTCATGAGATCATGTGCCCTCACCAACAACAAAAGAGTGAGTATAACTAGTCCACACA
>MDKI01126887.1:0-35857 GCA_005239505.1 Nicotiana paniculata | reverse complement strand
GGATTATATTTGCAACGCCCGCTTAGTCTTCTACAAGACATAGTTGAGCGTGATCACTACCCACTCTCTGAACAAATATATCTGTTGACCGCATAAAAATGGGCGCAGCCACGAAACACCAAACGCTGGCCGCGTAAAAATGAACACGTCCGCGGACCAAAATTATTAGTTCTCTCACTGCAAAAAAATATCTGCGTCCACGAAATTGAAGGCATATACAGACCTCCCAAAAGCATGAACGCGGACAACGTAATTTGGACCGTGGTGCGCGAAATTCAACCCCAATGGGCACTGGTGACTAATTTTAAACCTAGGGTTTTCACTAAGTGCAAAAATTGGTTCAATTATTAATCATAGTGAATAACCCTAACCCCCTCCCCCCATTAAGAATTAAATGGGACCCACGTGAATTTTTAACATCAATTAAGCATCATTTTTTATTTTTTATTTGGCATGTATTAACCCTGACTAGAAAGAAAAAGTAGAACTAAAAAGAAAAGAAAAGAAAGAAATAAAATTAATAGGGAGATGTGAGCATACCAGTTGTGTGATTTCTTGTGGAAAACTACTTCTTGATTATTGAGAAGAGATTCAAGTGCAAAGAAGAAGAAGGTGAATAGTGGTCTATTTCGGTGAGAGCTGGGAGATCGAAATGTGTAAAAGGATTTAGGACCTTCTATTTATACTCCACACAACGATCCCACTGACTTACCTAAGCCCAGTCCGCGGAATTCCACCGCGGTCCGCGCTTTTACCTTTTTGAATGGCTGTTGTAGAAACAATTCCTCTGAGGGAGAAATAGAAAAGTGCAGCCGCGGGAGATCAACGCGGACCGCGAAATAACAACTGCGGACGTGAAAACCACTTCAGAGAGTTGCTATTCTGGACTTTTCAAGTCTGCGTTCGCTGACCAATTGCACCCCCGCGAACAGCTCTCGCTGACCGCGTAATTTTGAGCATGGTCAGCGTAATTCTCCAGACTTAGGCACTTTTTTCCAGCAGCTGTCCTACACTGCCCAAATAATTCCTACACAAATCTCACAACTAGTTAGTTCAAAACAAAGCGTAATCTAAGAAGAAAATCAAAAATACAGAAAAACATATGGGTTGCTTCCCAAGAAGTGCCTGATTTAACGTCACGGCATGACGTGGGTTACCATCATATAAATTGATCAAGGCCACCACGTGGCTGTCAAAAAACTTTCCCAAGTAATGATTCACTCGGTGCCCATTAACCTTGAAGATTTCACCATTTTTGTTTTTCAAATCAAAAGTACCAAATGGAGTCACGTGCACCACCTCAAAAGGGCCACTCCATTCTGACTTGAGCTTTCCCGGAAACAGTCGTAACCGAGAGTTGAAGAGAAGAAGCAAATCACCCTAGTTGAATTCCTTATTCCGGGAATATTTGTCGTGCAAGTAGTTCATCTTGTCCTTATACAAGGACGAGTTGGAATAGGCATGAAACCGGAACTCATCTAGTTCATTGAGTTGCTCCACCCGGAGATTGGCTGCAACATCCCACTTAAGATTTAACCTCTTTAGCGTCCACATGGCTTTATGATCTAATTCAACGAGAAAATGGCACGCTTTCCCAAATACCAACCGGTATGGAGACATACCGATTGGAGTCTTGTACGCAGTCCTATAAGCCCACAAAGCATCATCAAGTTTCCTTGACCAATCCGTTCTATTTGCATTGACATTTTTTTGTAATATGCTCTTTATCTCCTTGTTGGAGACCTCAACTTGTGTACTAGACTGGGGATGATAAGTGTTTGACACCTTATGATTGACACCATACTTTGAAAGTAAAGTGTCGAAGGCCTTATTGCAAAAATGAGAACACCCATCACTGATGATAGCCCGAGAAGTGCCAAACCTTGTGAAGAAGTTTTTCTTTAAGAATGCCACCATACTCCTTGCTCCATTGTTGGGAAGAGTCACCGCTTAAACCCACTTGGACACATAATAAAAAGCAACCAAAATGTAAGTGCACACGAACTCACAAAAGGCCTCATGAAGTCTATGCCCCATACTTCAAAAATGTCAATTTCAAGAATGGTAGTGAGAGGCATTTCATCATTCTTGGAGATTCCCCCAACTCTCTGGCATTCATCACACCTCTTAACAAGCTCACTTGCATCTTTATACAGCGTTGGCCAATAAAATCCACAACTAAGAACCTTAGAATCAGTTCTCGCCCCACCATGATGACCATCGTAGGGCGAGGAATGAAAGCATCAAGAATACTCATTTTCTCCTCTTCCGGGACACATCTACGGATCACACCGTCATTTTAAATCTTGAACAAATAGGGATCATCCCAATAATAATCCAAGCTATCACGTTTGAGTTTCTTCCTTTGGTTAGAAGAGAGATCACTCAGGACAATGTCGGTCACAATAAAATTAGCAACATCCGCGAACCAAGGCATACCATTCAAAGAAACTGAGAGGAGTTGTTCATCCGGGAACGAGTCATTAATTTCGAGGCCATCATGGTGCCTCCCCTCCTCTTCTAAACGGGACAAGTGGTCAGCCACTTGGTTCTAACTTCCTTTTCTATCAATGATCTCGAGGTCAAATTTTTGAAGCATAAGAACCCATATCATCAACCTAGCTTTCAAGTTCTTTTTGGCCATCAAGTAACGGAGTGCCGCGTGATCGGTATGAACAATCACTTTGGCACCCATGAGATATGGCCTGAACTTCTCCATGGTGAACAGAATGGCTAGAAACTCTTTCTCCGTCACTGTATCATTGACTTGGGCATCATTCATTATTTTTCTTGCATAATAAACTGGATGAAATATCTTGTTGATCCTTTGCCCCAAAACCGCTCCTACCGCAACGTCACTAGCATCACACATGATCTCAAATGGAAAGCTTCAATTGGGTGCGGTAATAATAGGAGTGGCTGTCAATTTATACTTGAGAATTTCAAAAGCTTTCATGCACTCTTCATTGAACACAAACTTTACATCCTTTTCTAGCAACTTACACAAGGGATTCACCACTTTGGAGAAATCTTTGATGAACCTTCGGTAGAAAACCACGTGCCCAAGAAAACTCCTAACTCCCTTTACAGAAGTAGGAGGAGGGAGCTTTGAAATTACTTCAATCTTTTCCTTGTCCACTTCAATTTCGTTCTTTGAGATCTTATGGCCGAGAACAATTCCCTCCTCGACCATGAAGTGGCATTTTTCCCAATTTAGCACTAGATTGGTCTCTTCACATCGGGCCAACACTTTGTCAAGATTTTCCAAGCACTCTTCAAATGAGTCACCCACAACACTGAAATAATCCATGAAAACTTCGAGGAAATCCTCCACCATATCCGTAAATATTGCCATCATACACTACTCAAAGGTAGTCGGTGCATTACACAAACCAAACAACATCCGTGATAATGCAAATTTTTTGTACGTACATATGAAGGTAGTTTTCTCTTGGTCTTCCGGTGCAATGACAATCTGGTTGTACCTTCAGTACCCATCCAAAAAGCAATAGTAGGCCCTCCCGGCAACTCTGTCCAACATTTGATCAAAAAAGGGCAATGGGAAATGATCTTTTCGGGTCACTTTGTTCAGCTTTAGGTAGTCCATGCATACCCTCCATACGGTAACAGTACAAGTGGGGACCAACTCCTTTTTCTCATTTCTGACCACGTTCATACCCCCCCCCTTCTTCGGCACACATTGTACCGGCGAAGTCCATGCACTATCTGAAATAGGATACACCACCCCTGCATCTAGCCACTTGATAATTTCCTTCTTGACGACATCTTGAATAGCCTCGTTTAACCTCCGTGAGTGTTCCACTGAAGGTTTGGCATCATCCTCTAGTATAATTTTGTGCATTCAAAAGGCGGGGCTTATACCCCGAATGTCAGCTAGAGTCCATCCAATTTCCTTTTTTCTTCTTCGAAGCACCTCAAGGGTGGATTTTACCTTCAATTTGGTTAAGCAAGAATAAATAATAACAGGTAATGTAAAAGAAGGGCCTAAGAATTCATAACTGAGGTGCGAAGGTAGAAGCTTCAACACCAATGTTGGTGGCTCCTCGATCGAGGGCTTTTTCAGTGGAGTCTTCCGATTTTCCAAGTCCAAGGAGAGTTTACGGGGCCTATATGATTAGGATCACATTCCTTGCAAGGCATTTGCACATTCAACAAAGCCTTCCCTTTGATCATACTCATGGTTCAACAACAGAGCTTCCATAGTGTCTTCCACATTTATCATGGAACTCGTGTCAACAACTATCACCTCCGTCAGAAGATCCACAAAAGAGAAAACTACAAAAATATTCGGTTGCCTCATTTATTTGCACACGTGGAATATAACTTTTTCATCGCCCACCTCGAAGGTGAGCTCCCCTGCTTCCACATCAACCAATGCCTTCACCGTTGCTAGTAAAGGTCTCCCCAATATTATAGGCACCTCCTAGTCGACTTCGCAGCCGATAATCACAAAATCAACAGGCAAAATAAACTTGCCGACCCAGACAAGAACATCATCAATAATACCAAGCGGCCTCTTCATTATTCTATCCACCATTTGTAATCTCATAGAAGTAGCTCTCGGTTGTCTAATACCCAGCGTCTTGAATACGGAGCAGGGCATCAAATTAATAATACTTGCGCCCGAATCACACAAGGCTTTTGCAAACTCAGCACTACCAATGGTACATGGAATTGTAAAGGCGTCGAGATCTTCAAGCTTTGGAGCCATCGAGTGCACAATGTCACTCACTTGATGAGTCATTTTGATTGTCTCACAATTCATAGATCTCTTTTTAGTTACCAATTCCTTCATGAACTTGGCATATCCTGGAATTTTCTCAAGAGCTTCCACCAATGGCACATTGATTGACAAGTTTTTCATCACCTCAATAAATTTCTTGAATTGGTTTTCATTATTTTTCTTGGCAAGTCTTTGAGGATAAGGTGGAGGAGGCCTTGGCAAAGGAGCCTTGGAAAAGGAGCCTTTGCTTTAGATGCTACCATTTCTGGTATGTCTATCACGTGTTCCCTATATGGGTTCACGTCATTTTGGGTTTCCTCCCAATTGTCATGAATATCGATCATCACTTCATCATTCACGTGTTCATCAATTATTGGATCATCATAATTTTGCAACACAACATCATCACTCACAACTTTATTTCGATTTTAGGTACTTGCATCTCTACCCCTACTGCTTCTTGTGGTCACCGCCATGGCATGGCCTGTATTGACCCCCCCCCCCTCGAGTTTACTACCGTATCACTTGGTAAATCCCCCTTAGAAATAGTGTTCAATGCTTGTGAAAGTTGACCTATTTGTACTTCCAATTTACAGATTGAGTTAGTATGGGAAGTTATTTGAGCATCAAGAGTCGCCATTCCTCTCCATCATCTGTTTGAACATACTCTCTATCTACCCCATATCATTTTTTGAAGAACATTTCCCTTGAGACGGATATGGAAGCGGATAGTTGGGTTGTTGATACATCAGGGGCTTTTGAAATCCCGACCCCCGGTTTCCATTGCCTCCCCAATTATTATTGTTGTTGCCACTCCAATTGCTATTGTTGTTTCCCTGATTCCCCCAGTTTAGGTTGTTGTTCCCCCAATTGTTTGAGTTGTTGTTGTTGCCATTGTTCCAATTCACTTGCCCTTGATTTTCCCAGTTTTGATTGTTGCCTTGCTATCTCCATTGTTGATTTGGAGCATTGCTCCGTTGTCCTTGATAGTTGTTAGCATATAACACTTCTTCACTTTGGTCATCATAAGACTAGTCTTGGTTGTAATCACTACCACCTTGCTCATATTGTTCTTGATTTCCTTGAATTTGTTGACCACGCTGTCTCCTCTTGTTGACCATTAAATTCACCCCTTCCATGGCATTTACTTGTCTCGGTCCTTGTACTAGCTGAAGTTGGGCCTTTGCTAACTGATTCATAGTAGTTGTCAACTCGGCTATGGCTTGTCCGTGGTTATGAAGTTCCTTGTGAAGATGGATGACATTAGGATCACCCTGAGGAATATTTGCTCGACTCTTCCAAGCTGAGGATGTGTTAGCCATCTCATCAAGTATGTCACATGCATCGGTATAAGGCATTTTCATGAAATTTACCTCAACTAGATGATTCGGCACACACTGATTGGTCGTGTTAATACCCATGTAGAATGTTTGTTGGATCATTGCTTCAGTCATGTCATTGTTGGGGCATTCCTTGATCATAGTTTGGTATCTCTCCCATATTTCATGTAGGGGTTCATCAGGTTCCTCCTTAAAGGCTAAGATCTCATCCCTCAATACTGCCATCAAAAACTTGGCTATGAACTTATTCGCCAACTCATCCCAAGTAGTGATGTAATGGTAGGGTAGCCTCTCGAGCCAATCTAAAGCTTTCCCTCTAAGTGAAAAAGAGAAAAGTCTCAATCTCAAAGCATCATCTGACACATTTGTCTGCTTGTTCCCCCAGAATGTGTCTACAAAACCCTTTAGATGTTTATATGCATTCTGATAGGGAACGCCGGTGAAGAAACCTATTTGCTCCAATACGGTCAGCATGACATTTTTAATTTAGAAATTGCCCGCCCGGATCCGTGGTAGGACAATTGCACTGGCATAACCTTAATTTGGAAGCACCCGGTGAGCTGCTCGTGGAGGAGGTAGGTGAGGGATTGGAATATTATAATTAGCCCGACGGCCTCTTCTTTGGACTTGATGTTCTAGATTAACCTCATCCTCACCATTTTCATCTACCCCTTTCCTCGGGAGAATATTTCCGAGATCATCATTATGAGCCATTTGGTACCAAAAGTGATTGACACACAAAAGTTAGAAACATAGAAGGAAAGAAAAACAAGACACACAAATAGATAGATAGAAAGCCAAAATCGTCTAACTCCCCGACAACGGCACCAAAAAGTGATCGGTTCCAACCCTAGACCACTATATAGTAGCGAGGAGTGGTCGATGCAGTTTTACCCAATGAGGTCGGGATCGATTTCCACAGGGAGTTAATTTGGTTTGGAATTGGGAGCTAATCTAGATGTGGGTGTTGTTTCTAATTGCACTTCTAAACATTATTATGATTGATTCTATTCTAATTTTATACTATTGAATGCTAAGAGTAATCTAAGTACAATATTTTTGTGAAAGTTTTCAAAGATTTAAAGACACTAGGGAAGTAACTTCCACCTAGGTGAGTATATAATGAGTACCAAGAATTTAGGACAAGCTTGTTATGATTGGGGTCGTGATATATCATCAAACAAAAGTTCTCACTCTATAACTCTCGGTAGTTTGAGTGACTTTTCCCGATTTGGCTTTCTTAAGCCCAAATGGGTACGAATGCAGTGCAAGTCAAATTGGATCAAGTCAGGTATTACTATCTCTAGGTTGAACCCTTTAATTGAGGTTATCAAACTCTTGAATTCACCCCAATTCCTTGTTAGCCTAATTTTCCTAGACTTAGTCCTTCTTTCTCAAGAAGAACATAAGTCACAAAGGCATGAATCAGTGTTTGCAACCACTAATTCTACAATTAAAGCATGAATTAGGCTAAATATCACTAACCCATAAACAATTAAGCCCTAAAATTCAAGACCCATTAAATACCCACACTAGGTTTGGGTCACAACCCTAGCTATGGGTCTAGCTACTCATGATAACAGCAGAAATCAAACGTAAAGATTAAATATAAGCCATAATATTCATTTACAAGATGAAAATCTAAAGATTGAAGATAAATCTACTCTAAAATTACTCAAAAGGGTAAAACCCAGTTGTTCACGTGCTCCTTCAAACAAAACTTAACCTAAAATGTCAAAAGTTTGATTTATACAGAGATGAAAATTCCAGACAAAAATGCCCCTGTGGAGAATTCGCGGACGCGTAAATCTGATCGCGTCCGCGCTTGAGCTTTTGCGGCCACGTAATAATGAGTGCGGTCTGTGTTTCTTCAATACTGGGCTTGGATTGGGCTAAGTTTCACGGACCGTGTAATTTCACCCGCATCAGCGTGTGTTTCCATCGCGGCCGCGTAATTTGGATGTGGACCGTGTTCTTCTGTTAAGCATGACTTTCAAGGTCTCTGAACCTCAAGATGCGTTCTCAGCGAAATTCCATTCGCTTCCGCGTATGATCAATTCGCGGCCGCGTAATTTTGACGCGGGTCGCGCTCTTTATTTGAGCCCAAACTGTGAAGTTACTGAAACTCGAACTCCGCTCTCAGTGAAAATACCATCGCGATCGCATCAGATATTCCGCAGCCGCGCTTTTCCATCACAGTCAGCGCTTAAACTTGTGCCCAAGTCAGCCTCTCTAAACCTTACTTTTGTTGGCCGCGTATATGTGGCCACCTCAGCGGTGGTCTTTACGCGGACACGTATTTTTTCTACCGCTGTCCGCGCTCCATTTCCAGCCTTGGGTTTGTGGAAGTTTGACTCCTTCATGAGTTTATTTTGGCTTAATTGCCTCATTTTGACCAAACCCTACAAGCAAGCACATTAATTTAGTTTTCGGGAATAACTTTACGCATTTTTGACCCAAACCTAAGCAAAAAAAAGAGCAAATAATAGGCTAAAATTAATAGTGATCACGTCTCATCTTTATTATGCATATTTGGAAGTTCTAACACTTTAACTGTTCTAACACATCTCATCTTCTTATTTGTCTATCTTACACGAAGAAAAGCTAATAAGGGTACCGAGGGAGCACAGGCGTGCTATTGGTTGGACAATGTCTGACATAAAGGGTATTAGCCATGCTTTCCAGATGCACAAAATAATCATGGAAGAGGCACACAAGCCTAGAATGGAACATCAATGCCGCCTAAATCCCATCATGAAAGAGGTGGTAAGAAAAGAAGTGATTAAGTGGCTCGATGCAGGTATAGTGTTTCCTATTTCTGATAGTAAGTGGGTAAGCCATGTCCAATGTGTACCTAAAAAGGGGGGTATGACTGTTGTAGTGAATGAACAAAATGAATTATTCCCAACTAGGACTTTGACTGGTTGGAGAATATGTATAGATTATATGAAGTAGAATAAAGCTACACGAAAAGACCACTCCCTTCTCCCCTTCATTGATCAAATGCTTGACAGGTTAGCCGAACAAGAATACTATTGTTTTCTTGATGGCTATTCGGGGTATAATCAGATTACTATCTCCCCAGAAGATCAAGAAAAGACCACTTTTTCCATGCCCTTATGGCACTTATGATTTTAAGAGAATGCCATTCGGATTATTTAATGCACCTGCGACTTTTCAAAGGTGTATGATGGATATTTTCAATGATATGGTGGAAGGATTTGTGGAGGTCTTTATGGATGATTTTGCAGTGTTTGGTCCCTCTTTTGATGAATGCTTGACCAATCTTACTAAAGTGCTTGCTAGGTGCGAGGAGACTAATCTCGTACTAAATGGGGAAAAGTGCCATTTTAAAAGGTAAATGAAGGTATAGTTCTCGGGAACAAGGTGTCTAAAGATGGACTTGAAGTTAAAAAGGCTAGGGTGGAAGCAACTAAAAAGTTTCCATTGTCAATTCCAGTGAAAGGAGTTCGAGTTTTTTGGGACATGCAGGTTTTTATAGCTGATTTATAAAGGATTTATCAAAAAATTTCTCTCCCTTGTGCAGTTTATTAGAGAAGGATGTGCCATTAATATTTGACGATGCTTATCTAAAAGCATTCGAGGAGCTGAAAAAGAAGTTAGTGAGTGCACCAATCATAGTGGATCCTGACTGGAACGAGCCATTCGAGCTGATGTGTGACGCTAGTGATGGTGCAATTGGGGCCGTATTGGGCCAGGGGAGGAGAAAAATATTTCACTCCATTTACTATGCAAGAAAAACTCTCACTCCTGCTTAAATAAATCATACTTTGACGGAAAAGGAGTTTCTTGTTGTAGTGTGGGTCTTCGATAAATTTCGGGCCTATTTGGTTGGCACCAAAGTCATCATTCACGCAGACTTTGCAGCCATCGGGTATTTGTTCGAAAAGAAAGATTCTAAACCAAGGTTAATTTGTTGGGTTTTAAACTTGCCGGAATTTGACTTGGAGATCCGATACCATAAAGGAATAGAGAATCAAGTGTTCGATCACTTGTATAGGTTAGAAACTCATAGTCATGTAGTTGAGGAATATGTCATCAAGGAAACCTTACCAGGTGAGCAATTCTTGGCTATTACTGTTGGGGAGGTGCCATGGTATGCAGATATTGTGAACTATCTAGCTTGTGGAAAAACGCCACCTGACATTGAACCTCATACTAAAAAGAACTTCTTGCGAGATGTGAGGTCATACGTGTGGGATGAGTCGTTCCTATTCAAATCTTGCACTGGTCAGTCAATGAGAAGATGTGTGCCCGAATCTGAAATAAATGTTATCTTACATGATTGTCATGTGTCGCCTTACGGTGGTCATCATGCGGGTGACAAAATGGCAGCCAAGGTGTTTAATCGGGTTTCTATTGGCCTAGGTTGTTTAAATATGCCCATGAGTTCGTGAGGAAGTGTGATAGATGCGAGAGAACCATTACGAAAAGGCATGAGATGCCATTGCATGGTATTATAAAGGTTGAAATCTTCGATGTGTAAGGAATTGATTTTATGTGTCTCCCACATCCAATGGGTGCAAGTACATTTTGGTGGTCGTTGACTATGTGTCGAAGTGGGTGGAGGCCAATGCTCTTCCTACCAATGATGCCAAGGTTGTGGTTAAATTTATGAAAAATAATATCTTCACAAGGTTCGGCATTCTGAGAGTGAAGATAAGTGATGGGTATGTATCATGATGTTGGACAATGTCTTAGAGAAATACGGGGTCAAACATAAGGTTGTGAACGCTTACCATCCTCAGACTAGTGGACAAGTTGAAGTATCAAATAG
Organism: Nicotiana paniculata; assembly: GCA_005239505.1. NCBI lineage: Eukaryota > Viridiplantae > Streptophyta > Magnoliopsida > Solanales > Solanaceae > Nicotiana > Nicotiana paniculata. The sequence goes on along the minus strand of MDKI01126887.1, from coordinate 24,975 downwards.
AGAGAAAGCAAATTCTGGAGAAGGCGGTTGGTGCAAGTAGGAAAGATTGGGCTACAAATCTTGATGATGCTCTATGGGCGTACCGGAAAACCTACAAAACGCCAATTGGTGCCTCTCCTTACAAGCTGGTTTATGGGAAAGCATGCCATTTATCGGTGAAACTTGAGCACAAGGCCTATTGGGCGATAAAGAAGCTGAACTTTGATGCAGAATTAGCGGGTGAAAAATGGTTGTTGTAATTGAACGAGCTTGATGAATTTCGCTTGCACGCGTATGAGAGTGCCAAGTTGTATAGAGAAAATACTAAGCGATGGCATGAAAAGCATATTCACAATCGCGAGTTCGAACCGGGAAATTGGTTCTCTTGTTCAATTCAATGTTGAGACTCTTTCCGGGGAAGCTCAAAATCGAGATGGTCAGTCCCGTTTGAGGTAGTAAGAGTCACTCCACATGGTGCAATTAAGTCGTGCGTTGTAGGTGCCGCGACGTTAAATCAGGAGCTTGTTGGGAGGCAACCCTGCTTTACTGATTTTTTTTATTTTTATTTTTGTAATATATATATATATATATATATATATATATATATATATATATATATATATTGTATCATTTGTTTCTATTTTTTAGGATTATAAGCACAGGAAGAAAAGCCATTGGAAGAGTGCAAAATTGAGCTAGATGGTGAGAACTAAGTGTTGGGTGCCCGCACAAAGGACCATGACTGGGGGGAAGTCTGAGTACCTCATGAGCCGTGATTGCTTCGGTCTTTGGCCTTTCAAGGAATTTCTTGTCCACCCTTATTTTTTTACTTTATTTGTGCATTGGGGACACTGCACTCTTATAAGTGTGGAGTGGGAGAATTTCTATAGATAATTAGTAGTAGTGTGTTAGTAAAAATGCTAACTTCTTATATTGATTTTGGCTTCTTATTTTTGTTTTTGTAGTTGTGCAGCATTTTAGTAGCTTAAATGTTTTGTGTTTTTTTTTAAATAAAGAAAAATAAAAAAAAAAATTTGAAAAATTAGACTTTTCCCGATGATGGATCTTCTAGACAGTTTTCTTGAGGGATTAAAGTCTAAACTAAAAAATCTAAAAATATGTCTTTTAGTTTCCTTTAGGTAGTACTAATCCCCTGTGGTTTTTCATTGTGCCTCGGTTCTTTTCCATGGGATGTATTACGAACGGGGTAGTAATTTGTTTTTAGTGTAGGAATTAGGAATAAATGGAGGAAGAAAGATAAGATTCCTAGGCGCCCTTGACTTGTTTGATAGTAGCATATTTAGGCTTTGGCATGTGTAGCATCTTCCTTATATTTTGAAATTAATTATGATGCCGTTATAAATTGGATTGCATGTCTCGTGACGCCTATGTCTCGTATTCTTGATTTATATTCACTTTGTGTTTAATGCTTAATATATTGTGGCTTCGTGAATACTTGCATTAGTTTGAGACTCGAAATAAGACCGCCCTTAGTGAGTCACGTGCCATGTGTGAAGTGAGATTTTTGTGTAGTCCATGTCATTGTACTTGTGTCTAGAACTTGCTCGGTATGTGAGTCGAAGCGAAATTTTAGGTGAGACTCGGTTTGAAAATTAATTTTAAGTTGTTTTTGTTCTTTTTGAGCTTAAATGCTGATCACAAATAAAATATATCCTTACTTAACCGTTTTGAGCCTATAGACTTTTATTTGGCACCCACATTATAAGCCTATATCCCTTTTTGTTCTTAATTGACATTGTTTTAATCATTTTACCTCTTAAGGCACTTTAATTGTGAAATGAGCACTAAAAGAAGTAAGGAGAGAATTTGGGTGGCTTTCGAGTGGTGGAACCAAATAAAGGAAGAGAGATGCACATGTTTTGTAAAAGGATACACCACTAGAAAAGATTGTGAAGAAAAAATCGGAAAAAAGAAGAAGGAAAAATATAGATGAATAAATTGACATTTTGTTCTTGTTAGTGGGTAAGAACTAAATTAGTTCCTAAAGAAAGAGGGAACGTTGTTAAGGATGTTTTTAGTTGTGAAATCGAAGTTGGCATTGAAGAATATGCACTTAAAGTTAATTATGTGATGTATTAAGGTGCTTAGGAGGGTTAGCCACTATTCTTAAATATATCTTGCCCGTCCTTTAGCCACATTATAACCATGAAAAAGTCCTAATTGATTTTATATTGATCGAGCCTATATTAGTAGAGATTTACATTAAGGGCAATCTTATGGTACAAATTTCATGCATGTGACTACTTTTGTGAGAGTGAGAAATTTTGTTTGATAAATATGAGTCCTTAAAATATATTTGAGCATTTGATTTGAATGTATGGATTCAACTTACTCTTTTGTTCTTGTTGTGAGGGTACATGGTGTCATGAAGGTAGGTAACAAGAGTAGACTTCTCTATGACGTTGGGTGTTCAAGCCATGAGTGCATGGTAACAATGAGTTGGTTTTAGAGGCTAAGATTGTTATAAGCATGTTGCCTTCATTGTTATGATTTTTGAAGAATGACATAAGTTAAGGGAAGTGTAAGTGATTGCACATGCTACATTTTAATTATTGTTATCAACTGTGCTCATTGGTGTAGTGTACTTCAAGTGTGGTAAATAAAAACTTCTCAAGAATGGTGTGAATTATTGGTTGCTCGAGGAAAATCAAGAGCTTAAGTGTGGGGCTGTGATGTTTGGCTAAAATTCCAAGTTTTCGCATGTAACTAGCCTTGCATTTTCCCTTGATCTCATTAACTTTAGTGTGAATATTTGTCACTCAAGCTTAATAATGTTATTTATATGTGTAGAATTAAATTGGAACTGATTTGAGGAGTTTGCATGCAAATTGACGTCAAAAAGGGAAGAATTTGGACGAAGTATAAGTTTGGTGCCCAGGTTGGCGCTAGGCACCAACCAAAACGCCAATGACAGAAGACCAAAAAGTTTGCTGTCCAGGTTGGCGCTAGACACCAACCAAAACGCCAATGATAGAAGACCAAAAAGTTTGTTGTCCAGGTTGGCTTTGGGCGCCAAGCGGGACGCCAAAGGGCTTCTTTTATCCTAATTTGGCCGAGACTTGGGGATTTTAACCCTAAACGTCCCCGACATGTATGAAAGGGGTTCTAAACCTATTTTTGAGGGGTTGGGTATTATTTGGAGGCAAGAACATCACGTGGAACAACTTTTGGAGGAAAAAATCGCCGAGTTCTTCATTCCTTCATCTTTTCTTTGTAATTTGTTACTACGAACATGAGTGGCTAAGAACTCTAGTTTATAGGGTTGTGGTTGAAATGATTATTAATGTTTACTAATTACATCTTTGTTAATTCGGATTATCATCTTGTGGTTATTTCTTTAATTCTGGTTTTAACTTGTGACTTGTTGTAGTTACCATTTCACCCTAGTATCTATGTTATGCTTGGGAAAGCCATGTTTAGATTAGAGCAGAATTAAAGACAGCTTGTTTCTGAGCTCGTGGATCGGGGAACGATTTTGCTGTTAGGATAGGAATATACCTAATAGTCTTGCTTAGTTGAATAATATATTATATTTGTTCATGATAGACTCAATACTATAGGAATATTGGATTTATATATTGTGGATAGCCAAATAGTATTGTGGGGACATGCTACTCATATAAACAATCCGGCCAATTAGCAATCATAGATAATCTGGATTAACGAGTGTGATTATTGAACATAATAGGATTGATAAACCAACCACAACCTTGGAATCTTCATCTTCTCTGAGTAAAATTGTCACGACCCAAAATTTCGACCGTCGAGACCGTGATGGCGCCTAACATTCCACTTGCTAGGCAAGCCACGTTAGAGTATTATTGAATCAATTCTCATACAGTTTAGTAATTAATTGTAAACAAGCTATAAAGAGTGCGGAATATTATAACAACTTCATCATTTATCACTACCCAGATCTGGTGTCACAATTCTCGAGCATTCTAGAATATACTTCAAATAAACGTCTGAAAGAACTACAACTGTTTGAATGAAAGAAATAGTATACAAAAAAGATAGACTAGGACTTCAAGGTCTGTGAACGCTGACAGATCTACCTTGAGCCTCTGGATAGTGGGTCCAACAGCTAAACTCTCGGTCAACCAGAGTCAGTGCCAAAATCTACACAGAAAGTGCAGAGTGCAGTATCAGTACAACCGACCCCATATACTGGTAAGTGTCGAGCCTAACCTCGAAAAAGGAGTGACGAGGCTAAGACAAGACACCTACAATCAAACATGTACAGTTTAACAGTGTATATACAAGTAACAACAAGGAACTAAACAGGTAATACTGGGAGGGGAAACATGCTGAGTGGAAATACGAGATAGAGAATTACAGCAGAAAGATAAGTTGGACAGTAAACATACTATGAACCAACAAGAATCAATGAACACAATAAGGGAAAAGTGCATGACATCAACCTTCGTGCTTTTACTCTCATCCTCACCATACAGTCAATAGAAACGACACGGCATCACCCTTCGTGAATTAACTCTCATAACATGGCACGGCATCACCCTTCGTGTATTACACTCACAATATGGCACGGCATCACCCTTCATGCATTAACACTCTCAACCTCAAATAAAGTCAATAGAAACGGCACGGCATCACCCTTCGTGCGTTAACACTCCCCTTTACAAAAACAATGACAGTAATGAGATAGAAACAACAAGATCAAATCTTACTTCGACGTTCGGTTCCACAATACCAACTTCAACATGATTCAACATCAATCAATACCAAAATCTGTAAACATGATAATAATAATTAACATTACAATTATCTAGTCTAAGCACGAATATTGTGATCAAGGAAAACAACAATTACAAGAATAAGACCCACCCGCATGTTATAACCCGACAACAACACATAGGTACTCGTCACCTCACCTATACCCGGTACCTAAAATCTAAACACGTAGAAAATAGACATATAAGTCATAATCCCTCAATTCAGGGTTAACCACGACACTTACCTTGCTCCAATGACCAACTCAAAGCTCAATCACAACTGTTCCCTTTAAACAAGCCTCCGGACCAATAGAATCTAGAAAATTACCAGCCAAACAATTCAAATAAAGCCTTAGGAACTACCCATGATTGTAAAGAATTCAATTTAGGCCATTTTTGAAAAAATCAACACCCGGCCCGCTTGGTTCAAACTCGATATTCGGACCAAAACTCGATCACCCATAAACCCCCCAATTTCACCATGAAAACCTTAGATTTTTGGTTGAATCTTATGAAAAAGTAGTGAAAGATTGAAGGAAATTAGTTTAAGACCACTTACCAATGATTTTGGGAAGAAAAGTTCTTTGGAAAATCGGCTCTTGTGGTTTTGGTTTTGAAAATTCAGAAAATAAATCAAAAATCCCGTCTAAGTCATCTTTTGTTCAGCTGCAGGCAACGCATTTGCGAACAAAACTTCAAATGTGCGAATGAACAGTGCGCAACAGAAAGCAACAAAACCCAAACTTCTCCGAAATGATCTGAAACCACCCCGAAACTCATCCGAACCTCCCGGACACAAATCATATAAGAATTTCAATCGTAAAACACACTACAGACCTGCTCGCTCACTCAAAACACTGAAAAGATGTCGTCTTAACCCGATATTGACCATGGTCAAACTCCCAAATTTCGTAACTTTACTAGTCTCTCAACCAATGATCCAAAAATACACCCAAGCCCCTCGAGACTCCAAAAAAGATGTAAAGACCCGTAACATTTTCTCATTTCAAAATAATGCCCAAATGAGTCCCCGAGCTGTTTTTATTGTGTAAATTTTTAAGACGGACCTAAACTGAGTAAGAAGTACCCCGAGACTTAAAAATGTAATTTTCCAGAAAGTAGGTGTTATGCGACGCACTATGTGATCGCACATCGTGTATGTGGACCGCATAATGGTCGCATACCTAGGCAGAATGCTACCCCATTTGAAGTCAACTATGCGGTCCAGTATGCGATCTCGTAATGTGTATGCGGACCGCACAATTGGTCGCATACCTGGGCAGTGTGTTATGGATTTTTTGGCCCATCTTCAGGGCCATTGTGCGGCCAGATCTGCGAACCGCATGTCAGGAATGCGATCGTATTCCTGACCGTATTCTTTTATCGGGCCCTATTTTTCTAATTTTTAAAACCCGACCCCAGTTCATTAAAACACCCATCCCCTTCATTTTTAACCATTTTCTAAACAAACATAGAGAGAGGGGAGAGAGGGTTCTTGAGAGAGAAAGCTTCATCTTTACCAATTGGATTTTCAAAGTCACTCAGGCCCAGAAATTTTGAGTAATCATCTTCTTCTTCATTCTAACATGTAAGAATCCCCAAACCCTTTTCATTAGTTTTCTGATTTTAAACAAAAGGGGGACTCTCATGAATTGATTCTTGAAAACCTCCTCAAGAATCAACTCACAAAGTCCATCCACATTAGGCACACAAACACGACACTGCATCCTCAAGACTCTGTCATCACCAACAGTAACCTGCTTGGCACCACCGTGCCGCACTGTGTCTGTGAGGACCAACAAATGAGGGTCGTCATACTGCTGATCTTTGATATGCTCGAAGAAGAAAGATCGAGCGACTGTGCAAGCTAGAACACGAGTGGGCTCTGAAATATCCAACCTCACAAACTGGTTGGCCAAAGTCCGAACATCTGATGCTAGCTGCCTCTCACCGACTGGAATGAACGCAAGGCTGCCCATACTCGCTGCCTTCATACTCAGTGCATCGGCCACCACATTGGCCTTCCTGGGATGGTACAAGATGGTGATATCATAGTCTTTCAATAGCTCCAACCACCTCCTCTGTATCAAATTGATATCCTTTTGCTTGATCAAATATTGAAGGAACTGATCATCACTGAAAAACTCACACGACACGCCACAAAAATAGTGACTCCCAATCTTCAATGCATGAACAATGGCTGCCAACTCTAAATCATGGACATGGTAATTCTTCTCATTAACCTTCAACTGTTGCGACATATAAGCAATCACCCTTCCCTTATGCCCAACATGGAAGGCATCACAATATACCGTGTACGATCCTGAACCTGTGGGCAACACCAACACCGGTGTTGTAGTCAAAGAAGTCTTGAGCTTCTGAAAGCTTGCCTCACACTCGTCTAACCATCTGAACAAGGCACCTTTCTGGGTCAACCTGGTCAACGGGGCTGTTATAGATGAAAACCCCTTCACAAATCGAAAGTAATAGCCCGCCAAACCCAAGAAACTCCTGATCTACGGAGCTGAAGTGGGTCTAGTCCAGTTCTAGATGGATTCAATCTTCTTAGTATCTACCTGAATTCCCTCTGTTGATACAATGTGGCCCAAGAAAGAGACTAAATCCAACCAAAACACGCACTTCGAAAACTTGGCATACAACTGGCTTTCTCTCAGGGTCTAAAGCACAATTCTAAGATGCTTCTCATGCTCCTCTCGACTGCGGGAGTAGATCAAAATGTTCTCAATAAACTCGATCACAAAGGAGTCCAAATAAGGCTTGAACACTCGATTCATCAGATCCATGAAAGTTTTGGGGGCATTTTCAACCCAATGGACATCACCAGAAACTCATAATGCCCGTACTGAGTCCGAAAAGCTATCTTAGGGACATCGGATGCCCTAATCCTCAACTGATGGTAGCCAGATCTCAAATTAATCATTGAAAACACCTTGGCACCCTGAAGCTGATCAAATTTTATCATCAATCCTCGGTAATGGACATTTGTTCTTGATAGTGACCTTGTTCAGTTGTCGGTAGTCTGTGCACATCCTCATCCATCCATCATTCTTCTTCACAAACAACACAGGTGCACCCCAGAGCGAGACACTAGGTCTAACGAAGCCCTTATCAAGAAAATCCTACAGTTGTTCCTTCGATTCTTTCAACTCTGGCGAGGCCATACGGTATGGCAGAATGGAAATGGGTTGAGTGATCGGAGCCAAATCAACACAGAAATAAATATCCCTATCGGGTGACATCCCCGACAGGTCTGCATGAAATACCTTTGTAAACTCATGACAGTCACGGAATCCATATAAGGAACCTCTGCACTAGAATCACGAGCATAAGCTAAATAGAGTTAAAACCCTTCTCGACCATACACCGAGCCTTCAAATAATAGATAATCCTACTAGTAGAGTGGCCAGGAGTCCCCCTTCACTCTAATCAAGGCAACCCCGGCAATGTTAAGGTAACCGTCTTGGCGTGACAATCCAATATAACATGATAAGGTGAAGGCCAATCCATACCCAATATAACATCAAAATCAACCATATAGAGGAGTAAAAGGTGTACACTAGTCTCAAGACTCCCAATAGTGACCACACACGAACGATAAACAAGATCTACAATAATAGCATCTCCCACAGCTGTGGACACATATACAGGGGCACTCAAAGAATCACGTGGCACAACAAAATATGAAGCAAAATAAGATGACACATAGGAGTAAGTAGACCCCGGGTCAAATAGAACTAACGTATCTCTACTGCATAACACCGGGGCTGGGCCCCACCACTCTGAACTAAATCTCAAGGACGGCCGGGGGCTGGCTGTCCTCTCCCTCTAGTGGCCTGACCTCCACCTTTAATGGTCGGACCACCACATCTAGCTGTCTAACCCCTACCTCTAGCTGGCTAGGCAGGCAGTGCAGCACCTGGTGCCGGGACCATGGCACATGCGAACTGCTCGATGCATGAGGGAAAAATCTAGCAATGTGCCTCGGGTCACCACACGACCTCTGACCTCCCTGAGGAAGAACTATCTTAACTCGCCTGGCGACATTGGAATCCTCCTGAAAAGAAATATCACTCCCAGTCTCCTTAGCCATCTGCAACTTGATAGGCTGAACAAGCCCCTAAATAAACCTCCTCGCCCCCCCTCTCTCTCTCTCTCTCGTTATGGAGTAAAGAAGAGCATGGTGGGCCAAATCCACAAAATTGGTCTCATATTGATTAACAATCATACTGCCCTGCTGAAGACACTCGAACTTACGACAGTGCTCCTCTCTCAATGTAATAGGGAGAAACTTCTCCAAAAAGAGTTGAGAGAATTGGTCCCAAGTAAGAGCAGGTGACCCTTCTCGTCTGGTCATTAAATAATCTCTCCACCATTTCTTAGCAGAACCAGTCATCTGGAATGCAGCAAAATCGACCCCATTGGTCTCCACTATACCCATGTTACGAAGAACCTCATAACAGTTGTCAAGGTAATCCTGGGGATCCTCTTATATATAGTACCACTGAAGTGAACTGGAAAGATCTTGGTGAACTTCTCCAATCTCCATATGGCATCAGAAGACATAGATGGCCCATCTCTGGCCTGTGCTGCAACAACCGGCTGAACTGCTTTGACTTGCTGAGCTGCTGGAGTCCGATACTGGGGAGCCATTTGCTCCGGAGTGTGACTGGTAGAGGTCTATGCTCCTCCTCCAGCCTGAGAGGTGGCTGGTGCCATGCGAAATGTGCCAGTCTGGGCCACACTCTCCATAAGTCCCACTAAAAGGACCAAAGCATCCTGAAGCACGGGGGTGGCAGTGAACCCCTCTGGAACCTGGGTTGGCCCGGCAGGAACATTCTGGGCTGGAGCCTCCTCCTCTAACTCAACCTGAAACTCCATTGTTGGGGCTGCTGCTGGGACTATGGGTTGAGCCCTGCCCCTACCTCGTCCTCTGGCACGGCCTCGACCTCGACCTCTGCCCCTCGTAGGAGCTGCAACTAAAGGCTCTGGTTGCTGCTCAACTGAAGAAGTGGTACGTGTTCTCACCATCTGCCAGAGAATAAGAGTAGAAGAGTCCAATCAGTAGTGAGAAAACAAAGTTGCACGACAGAGAAGAATAGAAGAATTTTTTCATAAACTTCATAGCCTCTGAGAGATAAGTACAAACATCTTCATACCGATCCCTCAGACTTTACTAAGCTTGCTCGCAAATTGTGAGACCTAGGAAACCTAGTGCTCTGATACCAACTTGTCACGACCCGGAATTCCCACCACCGGAATCGTGATGGCGCCTAACATTCCAATTGTAAACGTTAGAGTATTATTGAATCAATTCTAATACAGTTCTACAATTAACAGTATATAGTCTATAAAGAGTGCAAAATATTAACAGTATATAGTCTATAAAGAGTGCAGAATATTATAACAACTTCATCATTTATCATTACCGAGATTTGGTGTCACAATTCTCGAGCATTCTAGAATCTACTTCAAATAAAAGTCGAAAAGAAGTAGAACTATTTGAATGAAAGAAACAGTAACAGAAAAGATAGACGGGGACTTCAAGGTCTGTGAACGCCGGCAGATATAACTTAAGTCTGCGGATAGCGAGGCCAACAGCTAAACTCTCAGTCAACCAGAGTTGGTGCCAAAATCTGCACAGAAAGTGTTGAGTGCAGTATCAGTACAACCGGCCCCATGTACTGGTACGTGTCGAGCCTAACCTCGACGAAGTAGTGACGAGGCTAAGACAAGACACCTACAATCAGACCTGTATAGTTTAATAGTAAATATACAAGTAACAGTAAAGAACTAAATCGGTAATACTGGTAGGGGAAACATGCCGAGGGGAAATACGAGATAGATAATTACAGCAGAAAGATAACTTGGACAGTAAATATACTGTGAACCAACAAGAATCAATGAACACAATAAAGTAAAAGTGTACGGCATCACCCTTCGTGCTTTTACTCTCATCCTCATCATAACGTCAATAGAAACTGCACGGCAACACCCTTCGTGCATTAACTCTCATAACATGGCACGGTATTACCCTTTATTCATTACACTCACAATATGGCACGGCATTACCCTTCGTGCATTAGCACTCTCAACCTCACATAGAGTCAATAGAAACGACACGACATCACCCTTCGTGCATTAACATTCCCCCTTACCAAAACAATGAACAATGACAGTAGGGAGATAGAAACAACAAGATCAAATATTCCTTCGACGTTCGATTCCACAATACCAACCTCAACTTGATTCAACATCAATCAATACCAAAATCCGTAAACATGATAATAATGATCAACATTACAATTAACCAGTCTAAGCATGAAAGTTGTGATCAAGAAAATCAACAATTATAAGAATAAGACCCATCTACATGTTATAAACCCACAAAAACACATAGGTACTCATCACCTCACCTATACCTGGTACCCAACATCTAAACATGTAGCAAATAGATAATTAAGTCCTAGTCCCTCAAGCCAAGGTTAACCACGACACTTACCTCGCTCAAACGGCCAACTCAAAGCCTAATCACAACTTTTCCGTTCAAACAAGTCTCTGGACCAATAGAATATAGCAAATTACCAACCAAACAATTCAAATAAAGCCTTAGAAACTACCCACGATTGTAAAGAATTCAATTTATGCCACTTTTGAAAAAATCAACAAAAGTCAACACCTAGGCCCGCTTGGTTCAAACCAGAAATTCGGACCAAAACTCGATCACTCATTCACTCTGAGCCCAGTTATATAATTGGTTTTATAATCTGACCCCAATTTGAGGTCTAAATCCCCAATTTATCAAATGCCTAGTTTCTACCCAAAAACCCTCAATTTCACCATGAAAACCTTAAATTTTTGGTTGAATCTTATGAAAAAGTAGTGAAATATTGAAGGAAATTAGTTTAAGATCACTTACCAATGATTTGGGGAAGAAAAATTCTTTGGAAAATAGGCTCTTGTGGTTTAGGTTTTTCAAATTTGGGAAATGAATCAAACATCCCGTCTAAGTCATCTTTTGTTCAGCTGCAGGTATCGCATTTGCGAATGAACAGTGTTTTCGCAATCGTCATAAATGGTTCACAATTGCGAATGAATAGTGTTTTTATAATTATCATAAAAGGTTCGCAATTGCTAATGAACAGTGTCGCACCAGAAACCATCAAAACTCAAACTTCTCCGAAATAATCTAAAACCACCTCGAAACTCATCCGGAACCTCCCGGACACATACAATATATGAATTTCAATCATAAAGCACGCTACGGACCTGCTTGCGCACTAAAAACACTGAAAATAGGTTGTCTTAACCCAATATTGACCATGGTCAAACACCCAAATTTCTTAACTTTACTAGTCTCTGAAACAATGATCCAAAAATACATCCAAGCCCCTCGGGACTCCAAACCAAAAGTGCACGCCAGTATAAAAATATCATACAAACTTGCTCGCACGATCAAATCACCAAAATAAGGCCTAGAACTACGAATTGAACACCAAATCAAATCAAGTTTTCAAGAAAGCTTTGAAATCTCTATCTTTACCACTAGATGTCTGAATCACGTCAAACCGACTCCATTTCCCACCAAATTTCACAGATAAGTCAAAAATATTATATTGGGCATGTACCGGGCTCCGAAACCAAAATACGGATCCGGTATCAACAACGCCAAATATCAACCAATTCTAAAAAACCATTAAATTTTGAGACTTCTAATTTTCAAAAAAAAAAAATCATAACTCGGGCTAGGGACCTACGATTTCAATTTCGAATATACGCTCAGGTCCCTTATTTCGACACGGACCCACTGGGATCATCAAAATATGGATCCGACTCCGTTTACCAAAAATATTGACCAAAGTCAACTCAAATGAAGTTTTAGGCAAAATTTTATATTTTTATCAGATTTTAACATATAAGCCTTCCGGGCCAATATCCAGACTACGCACGCAAATCGAGGAAGGTTAAAATGAGGGTCTAAAGGATTCAAATACAAAATTTGGTTCTAAAACATAAAATGACCTATGGAGTCATCATAAAAATCCAAAAATACACGTTTGCATCTTTGATAAATTAGCTAATTACTTATTTAATTTATGCAAAAGTAGTTCAGTAGAAAAATAACATTTTTGATTATCTTGAATAGTTAATTGATTTTAGTTAGCTTAGTTAACGATTAATCTAAGTCTCTGTGGGTTTGACATTCGACTTTCGAGTCACTTTATTACTTGACGGCCACGTATACTTTCGTGTACTTGGGGAACCAATAACACGCTCACAGTGGTATATTATACACTTTGTGTCATGTCAATAGCGCGACTCTAAATGATACAATTTATCTATTTCAACTGCAGTTCAATAGTTCAATAGGTATTACCCTTAGTTAAGGTGTCAAAATAAAAAATATATATAATGGTAAATTTAGGGAATCGCATATGTATTCACCCAAATTATCAAGGATTGTGTATATCATAGTGCAATAGGCTGGTTCAGTATCGCTGCACCATAACTAAAATATGATGGACTTCTTCCTAGATGTCAAAAAATCGAGGTAGACTCCAGAAAACTAATACGTAGATCCCATAGTGATGCTTCTTGTGTCAACGCAATGACAAACTGTTTCAATAACCAGTCACGAGCCAAGAATTTATATAAGGTAATTATAAACAAAAACAAAAAAGACAAAAAAGAATGCCATATATGAGGTTTGAACATGTGATCTAAAAGTAATTTTAAATCCCTTTGCAATTTCACTAGACTGTTTTCTTACATCAAAGGGTCTCAGTAGCTTATATACAGCTAAAAGAAATTCTGCTCTATTTGCACATTAATATAATTTTTCAATGTCTCCCTTCACTTGGCTCTGCCACCGTTTGTAACATACGATATTCACGTGCTCTTATGAAGATATTGCAAACATCTTTTGAATTTGGTATAAAAGTACACGTATTTAAATTTAATGCATAATTAATGCATATATATAATTAACGTTAATTCAGAAAATATCAACAGACAATATTACTACTGATTATACATTAAAGAATAAAGCACTTTCATGCCACTGTACCAATTTAAATTGTAGGGGAGATGGGGCCGTGTGGACCTAATCATTTAGATGGTATTATGCGACAAAAACAATTGCGGACCACTAAAAGTTTGTTTGGATGGTATCTTATAATTATTTTAAATATAATATTTATTTTGATTATAACTTAAATTTTATTATATCGTATCGTTAAATCTATTGTTATGCAATGACGAAAAGTGTCATTTTATGTAACTACCAATTTGGCGTGGTCGTATCGTTTCTTGTCTTTTTCTCATATCGTGCCCTTTATTATAAATAAATACTCTTTTATCCTATATTTTTTATATAATAATTTTACTATATATCATAAATTTTTATTTAATACTAGAAGTTTATTCTTTATATTGTTGGTACATAACATCATGAATTAACAATAAATGATAATATCTATTCGAATATTATATTCATCAAACGATATAATATAATATGATATAAAATAATATAATAATTTTTGAAACAATAGATAACAACCATCCGAACACGTTGTAAATGACGGCTAATTCCTTTCCTTTGGTCCTACATCGTAGATGACATATCATAAGCAAATCAATTGACAGATACTCGGCCCCGCAGCTCCTGCCCCCTTCCCCCTTGCGTTAATATGATCGAAGGAAATGGAAATGACAGACAAATGAGAAAAGAGGAAGCCTTCTGAATTTCAGATCCGAATGCACAAAAAGCACCATTTATGTGTTCTCAGTTAGAACACGAGTCCTAATTCTAGCCATGCAAAACCTGTGCCCCATTTCTATAGCATTTAATCATTAATGGAGCTAGAAATTTCTTTAAGACAGTCAAAATTTAAAAAATTAAAAACACAAGAATAAGTCAAAGGGAATTCACTTAATAGTGTACATACATAAAACAAAATTAATTTTTATCTATTTAAATAGTGTAATTTTCACCAAATGGTACCAACTGACTCCCTGGAGCTATGTAGCTCCGCCACTACCTTTAATGCATAGACCTTTTTCCATAATTGGATCTGTTCACCCGGAATTCAAGTGAATAGTAAGATAAATTTTATTAATATAAACATTTTAAAATTCTTAGTATACCTACGATTTCCAAATAATAAATGTACATGTATAGCAACTTGTAATTTATAGTTTCCCTCTAATAACTGGAATATATATATATATATATATATATATATATATATATATAAATAAACTCTCAACGATCCTTTTTTATATATAAGGGAAACAATGGCAGTGATGCAGGCATGCAGATGTCATCTTGCCATTTTGCAGGTAACTAAAAATATAATACATGTGTATAGGGTGAAATATGATATGACATGTGGTCGTTTAAAAGGAGGATATGCAGAACCCAAAACGGGGATTGTTTGACCAAAAAGTTTAGAGACTTTTTGTTAAACTAATTGAATAAAGAGATAGAGGGTAAATCCTAGCCGAAGATAATTAATTCTAGATTTGAGATTAAAAGCAAAAATAAACAAGCATAGTGGAAAATTAAAATCGGTCACGGTCTTGATTAAGTTTCATAATTTGAGAAAAGATGATAACTTTTATAATATCAAATGATAACGGAAAATAAATAAGGGAAAAATTTACCAAAAAATTGGGCATGATAAATCTCCATTTATTTGATAGATTCGAACCATGAAAAAGATCAAAGATCTTGAGATCTTCCTCCCTTGGGCGCGAGACCTGAGGTGACGAACCATTTTTTCCTTAATAGAGGTGTGTATCTCTGTTTTTTGAGCTAGACCCCCCCTGTATCACACACTCTCTCCTAATATTTATACTAAACAATTTGTTACCTAGCGGTCCTTAACCAGAGTGCCTAATTCCTTTTAATATCCTGTAGAATAATCCTTTAAAATGCTAAGTGTCGAACTAGCCGCATGGGCCTCCTGAGTGCTCGACCCCGATCATAGCTGAGCCGCTCGTCGATATATTGCTTCATATGTGCGACTTCGGCTTGATCGACCCCTGGTCGTCCTTCTTTAAGTAGAGACTTCTTTTGATCAGATTTTGACCCATACAGGGATAGCGAAAGATCGAACACAGTCATTTCGTCTGTCACCGGAAAGGATAATGTTCATAAAGGTGTATTAATTTGCTCTACGCCCGGTAGTATTTACTAGGAAATATTCTGCAGCATTAAGAGCGATAGTCCGTTACAGAGAATTTGACATTTATGTTCACCGGTACATCTTCATCAATGACTCTCATAATTGACATTAAAGGAGGACACGATCCTAGGATCTCCTTTCCTAGACATAGCTATAAATAGTGAATTCAATTTTCATTGTAAGGGACACGAATTTTCTGGCTAAACTTTACTATATTCTACAAAAAGCTTAATACAATCTTACTTTCTTGTTTTTGATCTCAACATTGCTATGCCGGAAACCGTGTTCACAGAATTATCATCTATGATGATTCATCTATATTTTAAGGCTAAGTATTGTATATATTTTTTCAATTATTGTATTATTTCATGATCAAATTAGTTTATTTGTCTAGAAACCAACTATAAATTCAACTCTACAGTTGTACGGATAAACAACAAGAAGAATAGAGGAAAATATCACACGTTTATAAGCCAGAAATACATGTTGTTCATCATTTGACCTACATGTATCTTTGGTTGGAGGGGTGGAGATCAATCTCTTGGGTCCAAGCGGATCGATCTTGGATGTGCAAATACCAGTAGGTCTGAGCCAGCGTATCTGGATCCATCCACCCCTCCCCCGCTCCTCGCCCCGTTTGTTGGTACTGTTGTTCCCCAACCAACAACCTGTGTTGCGAACTTGATGCTATAGGTCCCCTGCATATTACAATTTATATTACCCCTTTCATTTCATTAATGACATTAAAGATAATTCCAACGTAATCAGGTTTCATGTCTACAATAAGTGACTAATTTATTTAAATTTTAGACAAAAATAGTTAGTGTGACTAAATTATCGTTAATTAAATATTGCAGTATAATTTAATGTGAGGAGTAAAAGACATTTTAGGAATGCGTACATAAGGATAATTTTGAAAAATCAAATTGAATTTTTTCTTGATTATATAAATGAACACTTATTTTGAACTAAAATAAAAAAATAAATTAGTCACTTATTATGAAAGAAGTAATTAGTAAATTTTTATAATTAGTATATTGTTTGGTAACTGAATCCATCACTGAATGCATTAAATGATTAATTTATGCCTCGTTGAAGGCCAAAAGGCAAAATGAAATCCAAAAAGATATCCTTACTTTGCCAAGGAATGAGTTGCAATTGTTATAAAGGTAAATACAG
Source organism: Nicotiana paniculata (assembly GCA_005239505.1). Taxonomy (NCBI): domain Eukaryota; kingdom Viridiplantae; phylum Streptophyta; class Magnoliopsida; order Solanales; family Solanaceae; genus Nicotiana; species Nicotiana paniculata. The sequence continues at coordinate 7,856 of MDKI01126887.1, read as the reverse complement.
CTAAAAGATTCCTGCATCTTGTGGAATATAGAATCTTGGACAGGCAGTTTGATATATATATATATATATATATGAAAAAGGTGTAGAGAAGAAAGACAAACCGGGGTGTGCCAACGATTCCGTGGATGATAACATGCGCCACGTGTACTCCAAGAGGTTGAAACTCATTTGCCAGACATTGAGATAAGGCTCTCATTGCAAATTTCCCACAGCCTGAGAATTTTCATTTCTCTTTAGTATCATCAAACTGAGTTGTAGATTTTGAAGTGCAACAAAACGTAAACAATAAAAGGAAATCAACCACAGAAAATTATCACATACATAACTCAGAATAACCGGCAATGCCACTAAGAGAAGCTGAACAACCAGTAAAAAGAATTGTCCCTCTTCCTCTTTCCACCATACCTGGAAGTACCTGAGATTTTCAATTCCAAAATGGTCAAAGCCTCATTATTCAACACGTTGTAAGTCCACTCAAATATTCCTATTAGGTTAGCCAATGCACCATGAATTCACCCGACTAATCCAACCAAACCAATAGCAGTGAATATTGAGTTTAATTGTATAGTGTAAAAAATTTCTACACTATCAGGTTACTAATTAAAAGAAATTTACTGGTAATTATTTATAATAAGTGTGCTTAGTGATATGAAAATAAAATATTTTACCTACTACAACAAATTAAGATACGCTGATAGAAGAAGAGAAGAACTTTTACACAAATCAATATATACAAATTAATTCCATAGGAGTAGTATTTAGCAATACATGCACATATGTTGGTATTTAAAAATTTGAGACCTGTTGAGCGCAGTGGAAGGCGCCGACGGAGGAGACGGCGAGAGATTTCTCAAAATGTTCTACTTTAATGTCTGTGAAGTTTGTGGGGTGCCAAGATATTGGCTGGTAGGCGTTATAAACCAACACTTCCACATAGCCCAGTGATAGAACTCCCTCAAATGCTTCTCTTATGCTTCGGGAATCGGAACAGTCTATCCTGATGGCGAAGACCTGAGCTTTTTCTTCTCTCGCTATCTCATCTGCAAATCTTGATAATCTACCTGTTGGGATAAACAGCATAAAATATAACTCTAGTAAATTGCACTTGTATCATCTATATATATTGCTTTATCGCTAGATAGAGCTTCATTCTTGTTTAGTTATACCAAGAAACAGAAGCGAACCAACAATTTAATTTGAGTCACTAGAATGAGCGTGATCTAGTTATATGTATTCATTTTAAATTACTTTAATCACACATATATATATAATTCGAAGTAAAAATAATCAACTCCCAAAAACCACTCGAGAGATTTTCTATGCCAAAAGATGTAAGAAAGAGAGGTTGATAGAGATCACTAACCTAAGTCACGGGCGAGGATGGCAACAGTATAGCCTTCGTGGGCGAACTTGCGGGCGATAGAGCGGCCGAGTTTCGGCCCCACACCAACAATGGCAGCAATATTCCCTCTGGATGAGGCTGAACTCGCCATGCTCCGCATCTTCTAATTTTGGCCCTAATTTGTCTTTCCGTTTGGTTTCAAATGTTATCGAATGTCCCAAAGGTATCTATTCTTAGTCTGTATTTGTGTACTTAGATTTATAAAAACACAAGACCCACAAGGTACGAAACAGCAAAATCAAATGCAGCTACTTGTTCTTAACTAATCCAATTTCTCGATCGCTTGCTGCCTCCTATGGGAGAGGCAATAGTTAAAAGAACTTTAGGATTAATTTACAGAGTTTCTACGTATATATGCAAGCGATAATCCGATGAATATTTATGTGGCGTATATATATACCTCTTTGGCAGTCTCATAGCTCGTGTAATACACTACATAGTATGGACAAGAATGGTACTGCACGGTGCTCACTGCTCAGCTCACTCGCTAATGATTGCCCCTACTGACAAGTTTGAATGGTATCAAATAACAACTGCCGCATGGTCCCATTCTAAATTCATTACAACAGTATAAACGGGAAAACCTCCATAGCTAGTTATTACATGGAATTTCATTCTTTGATCTTACCCTTTAATATTATGAGTGGTAAGTTAATTTTACGAATTGATAGTATAAAGAAAGTTATACTATCAATCCACTAAAAAGATAACTACAAGTAGAATAAATAATAGTTAACATATTATAATATGTTAAGTTACACTTATAAGGTAAGAATTTTGTAGTCTGCAAACCACAAAAGGGAAGTAAACTGCACTAGGCAAGCCCTGTGCGACAGGCTCGACCCGGAAGGTATTGAGGGGATCGATCCCAAGGCATCTGTATGGATGACTGCCTTCCAAACCAACTGGCCATCCCGGAGGGACTGTTAAGACATTTTATACTTGCGATGTAATAGCCTATGTTTCTCATCCTTTGGGGCTATGCTCCTACTTGCATCCTTTGGTTGATATGATCATTTCGAACTTTGTCTAATCTATTATCAACCTCATTTTTACCTTTCTCATCTAAGGGACATGTGCCTGAGAAGCTCAATTGGTCTCATAACCATCTTGCATCAATATTTTTATATCTTATCTATTTTCTTGTTGTTCCTTATTTTCTTTTTAACCAGCACATTTTCCTTCATTTTCTTGAAAAAACCCTCCAAACCATCTGCTTTTACCTTAAGTTGTTTTATGAAATATATTTGTAACAAGAAGAGAGAGAAATATGAAAATTTTATACAAATAACTACCGTGAAAGAAGTCCGGAAAATAATAATACATGGAGGAAATTGTTGGACGACTCGTAATTTAGGGGCTTTCTCTATATATATTTTTTGTTTTCTTTGCAATTATGTATCTGCAGTATTCCCGTTCGAAGTAGCACTATCATATAAATTGTTCAATTTTTTAGATACAAAATAGGCATTAAATAAACGAGGAGGCAACATACAAGTCACATCTCTAATTTACTTTTTGAATTTTCGTTAAAGAGTTCTATCTAAAGTAGAATATGATGCTATTTCACAAATGTACCTTTTCCTATATGTAAAGTTAGTATTCTAAAGCAATTTGCATGTATTCCATTGGTTGATTGGCTCGATTTCGTTGGTTACTGCTAGTATGTCTACGATAAGCAGTACAGTGCTCGGATATATGCATGCACGTGCGTGCTTTTGGGGCCACAATCATTCGGATATACATTTTCTAACATCTTGTAGTTTTGATAACATATTGGTTAGCCTTAGAACGAGTAACAATTAAATTTGTACACAATTTAAAGAATATATTACTTTAATTTAACATAAATGGTCAAAAAATAATAAGTAATTGAATTAAAAGAAAGCAAAACGATCAAACCAAGTGTGACGAAGTAATTAGCCTGCCGTCAGATTTGAACGCTAAAAATCGATTCCAATCGAGCCCTCAGAATGGAAGTCGGTTACGACTTAATAGATGAACAGCTGAAGAACACTTGAACAATTGCTAAATGGCAAAAGTAAACCTTATTGCTTCGGTATGCATGCCAATAGTGACCCAAAAAATAAATAGGTTCCTCTCTTTATATTGTAAAGGAGTTTCAACCCTAATACAAGTCTAAAAAGGTAAAAATCTTTTCTTTCTTTTTTTACCAAGAAAACACAATCCGTAGTTAATATCGGGTGTGGTTCGCGATGTAATATTTGGCTGATGACGAATATCTCGGCTCCTCGTTTGCCTTCTTTAACCGTTTTTCCTTTAACCCCGATTCTTCGTTTCAGTTGAGCTTGACCCTTCCCGTGTTTGGCCTAGCTAAACATCCAAATTGTCATTCATCCATCCCCGGGCTCCGATCTGCAAGAACCCTCGGTTTTACCCGAGCCAGCGACGAATCACATTGTTCCTTATTCCTTCATCGTGAAATCGGGGGTAACTTTGTCCCTGATTTTTCCTGTACATAGATAGTCCGCTCACTTCTCATAGAGTAGATTTGTAGGAACAATGAGAAGTGACTAAGTGACCACAGTTCCTTCCTTTGTAGAGTTACAACTGACGAGCCGAAATGTCCCATCAGTAATGTCGCTCTGATTTTGGACACGAATCAGCCGCCAGTTGATCATCCTCGGTAGTTACCGAATGTGAAACGTCAAGCATTAATTATTTCTTCCCTATAAAATCTCCGGTTTCCTTTTTTCACTTTTTAATTTTCTCATTTTGAATATTCTTGATTTACCCTCGAGTTTTCCATCGGTTCATCAATCCTTCAAATCTTCATAACTTGTTCTTCACATCTTCATATCTTCATCTTTTATCTTAAAATCTTCATACATTACCATCAAACCCTCATACCAAATCTTCAAACCTCGCACCTTCTGAGGGGGGTTGATTAAGCTCGCCCGTCGGGTAAAGAAAGCTCTCTTCTCCTGCATAGACGAGGACAGGAGCCGAGGCTGGCAGGAAAGGTTTGTTCGGATAAAGACCGAGGACCTCGTTCCTTCCATGTTCCTGCCATGTGGAACTCAAAGCGTAAGTTTACTTCCTCCTAAGTTGTAAAAGTACTTTTTTGAATCTACTCTTCTTTCTCATTATTCGTCTTATTTGACATGCAGCTATCGCCCTAGTTCCCAATGTGGTCCCTTATATTAGGGAGTGGGTCGAGATCATCTGCAAACAACTCATCTACCCCGAGCGTGAGTGGCGCAATATTTCTAAAGGCAAGTGGGAGGCTCGTTCTCATGGTGAATTGCCCGCTTCTTTTGGTTGAATCTTCCTTTTTGCCATTTTCTTTTGTCATTATTTTGACTAAGTCTTTTACTTCAACAAGTTTTCCCAAGACCACTAAACTTCGGGACCCCATCTACAGATCCCTCCACTTCATTTCGACCTACTGTTGAAGATACTTTGAAGAAGGAGGAGAAAATGAAGAAAAAGAAAAGATCTCCTGACTCCTCGGACGCTCCTGCCGAGGCTAAGAAGAATAAAAGAATCGTGCTCAAGGTCTGTAAAAGCACCAAAAAAGCCTCGGGTGCCCGAGCCCCAAATTCCTAGGATATTTACCAGCTTAAGGACTTTCCTGAGGATGATGACAACATGGAGTTCGTCACTCACAAGATGATTAATGTCCAGCTTGAGTTGGTTCCTCTAGAGGGGATGCTCGAAAGACTGAGTCCCCTGTAACTCGGGGGCTCAAAGAAGATCAAGTAGCTACTGCTTCACAAGAAGCTCCTCCGATTTCGAGGGAGGCCGCCTCGGAAAATGCTGATGTTATCCATGTTTCGGATGTCAGCATGTTGGAGGATTACTCCGGCTTTGGCCACCTGGTCGAGTTCAAACCCAAAGCTCGAGAAGAAATTTTCTGCCCTTAGTGTGGAACCTGAATAGAAGAAGAAGGTCATGTTCACATTATCGGTGGATATTAGCATGCTATCCTGGCTAGTCGGAGTGGTAAGCTATATGCATTCCTTGGTAACCGAAGAGGACCAAGTGAAGATAAACGAATAAAATAGGACGAGCCTCTTCAGCGAGACTCAACAGGCGCTGAATAGGGCATACCTTCCTCTCTTCATATCTTAAAGAGTTATTTTTTGCCTTAATGGCATTTTAAAATTATTTCTTTCTTTATGTCTCAAGCCTCGGTGCTTTACCATGAAAGATTTTGTCGGTCAAGGATGGAGGTGAGCCACCTCGAATTCGAGCTCAAGGAGCAGGTCTGGCATAAAGAGACGTATAAAGATCTCTGCGAGAAAAAGGACGAAGTCTTCAGGGACATGGTCGATCGCCCTCCCCTCCAAGCCGAGCTGGAGAAAGCCCAAAATGAGGCTTCAAAAGCGAAATAGGACCATGCCCTTCTTATTGAAACGGTAAAAGTTCTCGAGATCGATAACGAAATTTTAAATGCAAATGCTAACGCGGTAACCTCGAAGTTCCAGGAGAAAATAACCTTGATCGACCAGCTTAGGTCCGATATGGACGAGGCAAGGCTTCAACTGATGAGTTAAGGGATAAAATGGACCTCGTAGCATCAGAGCGATATTCCACCAAAGAGGATATGGCATCGACCAAAGTCCAACTTCGAGTGATGAGAGAGAAGGCTGAAAAATGGTCTCGACTGCATGAGGAGCTCGGAGCACAGCTTGCCTCGGCCATTGCAGTATGTGACGCTCTTGGCCAAGAGTACACGACGCTGAAATCTAGATTGGAGATGGCTTCGAATGAGGCCTCGGAAGCCTAGGTCATGCTGGCTTAGTACAAGAATGATGTAGAGGTAGCTGAAGCCCGTATTATAACGAAGGATGAGTACATAAAATGGCTATCTCAGATATAGACTTTCTAGGATATCCAGTCCCGAGGAGTTGATTTAACGGCCAAAATTGAGGAGGCCAAAGCGAGGTACCAGCTAGATGGTTCGGATAGCGAGCTAGGCTTTGATGAAGACTATGTAGGAAATGCCTTAGCTTATTTTTGCCTTTTCTTGTAGTTGTACGCTTTGTACTTTAGGGTCGTTTTATAGTCCCTCTGTAAATACCTTTTGGTAAATATATATATGAAATTTCCTTTCGGCTACATTTGTGCCCTTTAACTTTTCTGCATTTGCTTATGTTTAAGACTTATGATATATAGCTTTTGTCTTGGACTTAATATATCATCGATGCCTTAGCGTAGAATTTGGAATTTCTTAAATTTTTCAACATCCAAAGCCCGGATAAGGCCTGGGTTAAGTAATGAGTCTGAGTTGCTTTGAATTTGGAGGACCCGATAAAAAATAAAATAAAGTCTTTGTTGAAATATTCGATTGATTTTATCCTGACACAACTATTTTTTCTGAAGGTGGCTCTTTTCATGGAAGTAATTCGAGACTGATTGACTTGATCGGGTTGGAAGCAATCTTTTATGGATTTAAAATGTGTAAGGACCTTACTTTTTATGCACGAACTCAAATGTCTCTGAGTCGTTTTTGCATTGCGATCAAAGATTTAAAGGCTTTATTGGTTCCCCAAGTACACACAAGTATACGTGGCCGTCAAGTAATAAGGTGACTCAAAATTTGGATGTCGAACCCACAGAGACTTAGATCAATTGTCAACTAAGCAAACTAAAATCAGTTAATTGTCCAAGATATTGAAGAGTGATGTTTTTTTATTAATCTACTATTGCGGAAATTAAACAAGTAAAATCTAATTTATCAAGAATGCAAATGTGTATGATGAGATTTTAATTCAGAGAAGATGAAATTTCTAGGGTTGTGGTTGGTTTATCAATCCTATTAAGTTCAATAATCACACTCGTTAATCCAGATTATCTATGAGTTTTAATTAAACGGGTCATTTATATGAATAGCATGTTCCCACAATACTACTCATCTGTCCATAATATATCAATCCTATTTTCCTATGGTATTGAGTCTATCATGAATGAATATAATATGGTATTCAAATAAGCAAGGCTGTTAGGTATATTCCTATTCTAACCGCAAAATCGTTCCCCGAGCCACGAGTTCAGAAACAAGCTCTCTCTAATTGTAATCTAGTCTAAACACGGCTTTCCCAAGCATAGCATAGATAGTAGAGTGAATTGGTAGCTACACCAATTCACAAGTTAAAACTAGAATTAAAGAAACAACCACCAGATGATAATCCTAATTAACGAAAAAGTAATTAATAAACGTTAGTAATTGATCACGCTCAACTATGTCTAATAAAAGATTAAGCGGGCGTTGCAAATATAATCCGGGGTATTATGCCCAGAGTCGATCCCACATGGAATTTACGTATCAAGCAAGCTGTTAGAATACTCAACTGTCACTTGATGTTATTTAAATTACTAACACTAAAGATTAAAACTAAAGATTTACTACACTAAGGTGTAAACGATGATGATAAAGGTCTAAGGTTATGGTTTCCCCCGTTGGTGAACTTACTTCTCGGATACTTCT
>ML325991.1:0-17292 GCA_005239505.1 Nicotiana paniculata | reverse complement strand
CATAAATATAAAATCTAAAATAACTTGCATAATTGAATTACAGAGTAATGAACTAAGGAGATAGAAATCAGTGTTTTTGCTTTGCTGGGTAGTAATCCACAGGTTTTTCTTCACTTTGATGACTTCCTCTCTTCGAATACCCTCTAAGTTGTGTTTTTGGGATCTATTTATATGTTTAGGACAAACCCTAAATGTGTAGGGGACTTCTATTCCAACCGGGAAACACTTAAACTCGTCAAAACTTGGAATTGACCGGAACCAGGGACCCCGGCGTTTGGCTCAAATGCCCCCCCTAAGGCCAGGGCAGGCCTGGCGTTTGGGCTCTAAGGCCCCCCTAACGCCAGGGGCTTCCTGGCTTTAGGGGCCAAATGCCTGGATAAGGCCAGGGTGTTCCTTCTTCGCCTCTTAAGCGTATTTTCGACGTATTTGTATCCATTTAGCTCGCTTTCCATCTCCAATTCATCTACACATGAAATAAACTCCATTAAGCACATAAAATGTGTGTTTTAATCATTAATGCACATAAAATGTAAGACATATAACATGTTAAACTATGAATTCTAGCCTCGCACCAGTGTCCATGATCATTATGTAATTCACACCAGAAATCGGGGTTCCTCTTATTTGGGTTTGACCTCATTTCTTTGGGCCATCGAACCTTATCACCCATATTTCTTAATACTGAAATTAGTTCAGAGGTTCTTACATTGAAGGTGTGATACCCAATTCGTGCATTACCTATAGTTCGTTCATCCCGATCCTTTCTGGATCTTGATGACTTGAGCCCGCATCTCTGCTTAGTGGTCTATAATCTGACCTGGTGTTTTCGAACCTAGGACGAGTTTCACGTCCCGATGGTCCCAAGTAAGGATCTTACCTATTTTTACCTGATCTCCTGTCTGATTCGGAATGTCTGGATCTGTTGTGATCTTCATCTTTCGAACGAGCAATGGTATATTCTTCTATTCGAAGTTTAGTACTATACCTGTTATAAACATCGTTCCACGTTGTAGCTGGAAATTCTCTCAAGCTTTCTTTGAGTCTCCCGTGGCTTTTGAGCTTTTGTCATTTAGATTACTTGCAAATGCCATGGCTGCCCAATTAGCAGGCACCCTTGGTAATTGCATTCTTTCTCGTTGGAACATATCTACTAATTTACGGAGTAGTTCCGTGTCTCCTTGATTTATTTTAAATATGTCCTCCTTTCTTTTCTCGACTCTTTGCGTACCGGAGTGTGCTTTTATGAAAGAATCTGCAAGCTCAGCAAAAGAATTGATAGATTTTTCAGGAAGAAGAGAATACCAGGTTAGGGCTCCTTTGGTAAGCGTTTCACTATTTTGACAATGACTGATTCAATCTCTTGTTTTTTTAAGTCGTTGCCCTTTACTCCGGTGGTAAAAGCAGTCACGTGTTCGCGTGGGTCAGTTGTTCCGTCATACTTAGGAACGTCAGGCATTTTAAACTTCTTGGGTATAGGCAAGGGTGTTGCACTTGGTTTCCAAGGTTGTTGAGAATATCTATCAACATCAATGCCTTTGATAACAGGTGGTACTCCAGGAATTTGCTCGATTCGATCGTTTTGTTCCTTCACCTGTTTCTGCAAGGTTAGTAGTAATTTTTTTAATTTAGAGTTATTAGTCATACCTGGTCTCGCTTCGAGAGATTCGTTAGGAATGTCATCCCTTGTTGAGTTTACCAACCCAGACTGAGGATTTTCCACGGTGATAGTGTTATTGGGAGGTGGTGTCAGTGATGCAGGTGATGCCGCTGGTAATCCCCTTGCAAATTCTTGCAAAGCTTGGACCACATACTCTGCAATCATTTACTTTACCTGATCTTGTTCTACCGTTTGATCAGTATTATCATTGTTGTTATTGGATCTTTCTGGGGATTTTTCCCTTGAACCACGTGGGGTTCCTAAAGGTGATGGAACCGGGGTTCCATTTCTCTGCTGGTTGTTGTCGTTGGAGTTCGACATAGTTCAGAGGATATCGCTTGAAAAGCAAACAAAGATTATATGAGTTCCCGGTAACGGAACCAATTTTTTTAACCAAAGAATTAGATCCTTTGACCAAAGCTATTTTTAGGATGAACGCGAGTTTCTAATAATCCAGGAAATAATAATAAATAAAAAGGAGTAAGTAAATAGACAATAATATGATGCACAGAAAAGTAAAATGTATTGTATTCGTAGTTCAGATGCCTTTACAAGTTATATTTGCTTCCCTTATATAGGGAATTTCTTAATATAACGTTTACCTCTTACAATGATCGCTCATTAATGACTAATTATTATACTAATGGGACGTTATAAAGAATAATTGTAACTGTTGTGTGAAGGTTGTGTAACGTGTGAGTCATTAATTGAGGATCTCTTAATTTGCCCGTAGCTCTGTCCGGATTCATTTTGACCGTGTCTCTTCTTTGTCTCAATCATGTGAGTTTCTCGTAGCTGATTTCCCCGTAGGTTTATTGAGTCGTGCCTCTTTGATTCGCACCTCTTTATTGAATCATGTCTAGCTGACATGTTTTCCTTGATCCACGTAGCCGGCTGAGTCATCGGGAATTATCATACGTGTGAAAATATTTTTTACCAGTACAGTATTACTAGGAAGGAATATAACTAGGGGTTGGTACCCTGTATTACTGGAAGGAAAGTAACCAGGGGTTGACGCCCTGTATCACTAGGAAGGAATGTAACCAGGGGTTGGTACCCTGTATTACTAAAAGAAATGTAACTATGGGTTGGTACCTTGTATTACTGGAAAGGAATGTAACCAGGGGTTGATACCCTGTATTACTGGAAGGAAACTATAACCAGGGGTTGGCACCCTGTATTACTGAAGAAGAATGTAACCAGAGGTTGGTACCCTGTATTACTAATATAGTGTTGAATCCCTCTAGGTGAAAAGTATCTACCTGAGTTAAGCTACGTGAAACATCCTGAGTGAAGAGTACTTCTACGTGGAACTATGAGTTGGATCCCCTAGGCGAAATGGTTCTACCTGAGTTAAGCTAAGAAAATGGGAGGTATGGACAGTAGTGATGCATGCTGAAAATAAAAGAAAATGGCGATTTTAAGGAGCTTACGTTTTGGGGACATTCGTCCTTTGAGAATCGGCATTCTGCACTTCTTTTTTCTTGCTTCAAACAAAGAAAAATTTGTGACTTTTCAAAGTGGTGATTGGTTTATGGCCTTGATGCCCTATTGCAGTTTGAATTCACAGCAACTCCACTGCTGAAGAGGTGATTCTATTAGTGTGGTACCGAGGTGCTCGAATACTCTGTTTTGCATTCTGGAGACCTTATTTTCTAGCGTTTCCCCATGATGTTTCATACTCGGGTTTCGCTAACCCTTGACCCTAAGGCAATGCAATTTTTCCCTTTAAAATCAAACTCAATTGTCTTGCACCCAGTACAAGTTTTATGTTCGTAGTGCTTATCAACTTTTCTCATGAAGCAGGTCCCGCTTAGGCGACCTTTTTAATTTCTTTGAGGCACTTTGTTCGCCTTATCGAATGAGATCACATATGGATTCCGCCTTTCGTCAGTTCCATATATGCCCCAAATTGTGCTCGATATTACGGGGAAACTGTAGCCAGTTTTGCAGCCATTTCTTTGCTTCTCTTTTGATGCAAGATTAGACCGAGAGGGACTCAAGGAAAAATTATGGATAACAATAGAAGAATAATTAAAGGTGAAAAAGAACTGTGCTTAAACAAAAGATGTCCCTTTCGGGGAAAGGAATAGGGAGACTTATCTGGGAGTATGTGCAGACTTCAATGAATCATAACATGCATTTTGGACTGGACGCCTGATCCGTCTAAGCTGTCTAATTCTCAAAATCCACCGCAAATATTCACCTTGAAACTGTCTTGGGTTGTGCTCATGCCGGAGTATTCAAAACCCTCATTCAGCTAGTAGCGCCCTTTGCGGTTTTTCGCTAACTGACCTCTCTCATTTCTCTACCCATCGTCGCCTTATGGTGCCCATTTGGGTTTTCACCAATAAGACTCTCATTTCTCTACTCACCGTCGCCTTACAGTTCCCATACGGGTTTTCATAATTAAGAGTCTCTCATTTGTTCTTCTTATTCTTTTTTTTTAACTGAGATACGACATGCGGAAGGTTGCCCAATGAACCTGGCATGGGGACTTCAAATAATTTTGAAGATTGATCAGAAGTTCTTAACAGGGAGAAGGCGAAAAGAACCTTGAACTGAATTACAACTTTGGGAATCATTTCTACAGAAAAACCGTAAAATAAAACAAACTTCTGCCCCAGTTTTGGAGTACTGGGAATATGGATTTTTGTTGTGATGGGACCGAACCCAGGGTAAGGCTGCCTACGTATCCTTTCGGAATCAGGTCGGACGTAGTTCAATGACTCAGAATATTTGTTGTTTGGATTATTTTCTTTTCTTCCCTTTTTTTTGGTTGCAAGTACACAGGTTCCAAAAAGTTGAAAACAAAGAAGACAAATACAGCTCAAAAGGGTTAACAAGAGGGTGACACCTATTTGGAACAGCGAGCAATGGTAACCTTCGTCATCTCAATTCTGAGAAAATCATGCGTGAAAGTTCCACAGTGGGTATATATCAGGCATAATATCTTTTGACTGCATCTGCGTTAATAGTCATGCCTGGTACCCTTCCTTCTTCATCTACCAAGTGCAAGGCCCCTTTTGGTAACACTTTCTTGATGATGTAGGGTCCTTGCAAGTTTGGGGCGAACTTTCCTTTAGCTTCTACTTGGCATGGAAGAATGCGTATCAGAACGAGTTGGTCCACCTCAAAGTGCCTTGGACGCACATTCTTGTTGTAAGCGCATGCTATTCTTTGCTGGTATAACTAGCCAAAGCACACTGTTGCTAGCCGTTTTTCATCAATCAGCATTAGTTGTTCTAATCGGGTTTTTATCCATTTTGTATCTTCAATCTCCGACTCTGCAATGACTCGAAGAGAGGGAATTTCGACTTCAGCCGATATTACAGCTTCCATTCCATATACCAACAGATAAGGAGTTTCACCAACGGATATGCGAGCAGTTGTGCGGTATCCAAAAAGAGCAAAAGGCAACTTTTCATGCCATTGTCTGGAACTTTGGATCATCTTCCTAAGAATCTTCTTGATGTTCTTGTTCGCCGCTTCAATGGCTCCATTGGCTTTTGGCCGGTAAGGGGTAGAATGGAGATGCATAATTTTAAATTTCTCGCATACCTCCTTCATCAAATTACTATTTAGATTGGCTGCATTGTCAGTGATAATGGTCTTTGGGATACCAAAACGACAGATGATGTTGGAATGGACAAAGTCTACCACTGCTTTCTTGGTGACTGCTTTGAAAGTGACGGCCTCCACCCACTTGGTGAAGTAATCAATTGCAACCAAAATGAATCTATGCCCATTTGAAGCCTTTGGCTCGATTGGCCCAATAACATCCATTCCCCAAGCAACGAAGGGCCAAGGAGAGGACATGGGATGCAACTCCGAAGGTGGCGAGTGAATCAGGTCACCATGAATCTGGCGTTGGTGACACTTGCGATCAAAACTGAAGCAATCTCGCTCCATAGTAAGCCAATAATACCCTGCCCGCAGAATCTTCTTCGCCAAAACATATCCATTCATGTAAGGTCCACATACCCCTGAATGCACTTCACTCATGATTCGCTCAGCTTTTGTGGCATCTATGCATCTCAACAAGTTCAAATTCGGTGTCCTTTTGTACAAAATTTGCCCATTCAGGAAGAAACCGCCGGCGAGCCGCCTTATAGTTCTTTTTTGATCTGCCTTGGCATGCTCTGGGTATTCCCTCATTTTCAGGAATCTTTTTATGTCATGATACCAGGGTTCACCATCTGGTTCTGTCTCAATAGTATTGCAATAACCGTGTTGATTCCGAACTTGGATTTCCAATGGATCAATATGAGTGTTACCTAGATAAGGGATCATCGAGGCTAAGGTAGCCAAGGCATCGGCTAGTTCGTTGTGAAACCTGGGAATGTACTTGAACTCGATGGATTTGAATCTTTTGCTCAGGTCTTGAACACATTGTCTGTATGGAATAATCTTGATGTCTCGTGTCTCCCATTCACCTTGGGCTTGCCGGATAAGCAAATCAGAATCTCCCATAACCAATAGTTCATGCATATCCAGATTGAGGTCCATTTTTAGACCCATGATACAAGCTTCGTATTCTTCCGTATTATTGGTACAAAAGAAACCAAGTCGGGCCGTTTAGGGTAATGTTGTCCGATAGGAGAGATGAGGATTGACCCGATCCCAACTCCTTTGATATTGACATCCCCATCAAAATATATTTTCCATACATGGCTGGTGTCCGGAACTACTTCCTCTATTGAGTTGACCTCTTCATCTAGGAAGTATGTGCTCAGTGGCTTGTAATCATCATCAACTGGATTCTCTGCCAAATGATCTGCCAAAGCTTGTGCTTTCATTGCGGTGCGAGTGACATAGACAATGTCGAACTCTGTGAGCAGAATCTGCCATTTTGCGAGCCTGCCAGTGGGCATCGGCTTTTGAAAGATGTACTTCAAAGGATCCATTCTGTATATGAGGTAAGTGGTGTAGGATAGGAGATAATGCCTCAACTTCTGAGCAACCCAAGTCAAGGCACAACACATCCTTTTTAAAAGGGTGTACGTAACCTCATAATTGGTGAACTTCTTGCTCAAATAATAGATTGCATGTTCTTTTTTGCCCGTTGCATCATGTTTCCCCAGAAAGCATCCAAAGAAATTATCCATCATCGATAGATATAAAAACAAAGTCCTACCAGGTTCAGGTGTGACCAATACAGGGGGTTTTGACAGATAGTCTTTGATCCTATCAAAAGCTTTTTAGCAATTGTCCGTCCACTTGATAGCAACATCCTTTTTCAGCAACTTAAAGATGGGCTCGCACGTGGTTGTGAGCTGAGAAATGAACCTATTGATGTAGTTCAACCTCCCGAGAAAACTCATGACTTCCTTTTTATTCTTCGGGGGTGGCAAATCTCGAATGGACTTTATCTTAGATGGATCTAGTTCGATGCCTCTCCGGCTGACTATAAAACCAAGGATTTTCCCAGATGGAACCCCAAATGCACACTTGGATGGATTAAGCTTAAGGTCATACCTTCGAAGCCGTTTGAAGAACTTTTTCAAATCACGCATGTGATCAGCTTGTGTCTTTGATTTTATGATGACATAATCGACATATACTTCTATCTGTTTGTGCATCATGTTGTGGAAAATGGTGGTCACGGACCTCATGTAAGTTGCCCTTGCATTCTTCAAATCGAATGGCATGACCCTGTAACAATAAGTACCACATGGAGTGGTGAAAGCGGTCTTTTCTGCATCATCCTCATCCATTAGAATTTGGTGGTACCCAGCATAGCAATCCACGAACAATTGTATCTCATGCTTTGCGCAATTATCTACAAGAATGTGGATGTTTGGCAAAGGAAAATTATCCTTCGGACTTGTTTTGTTTAGGTCTCTGTAGTCAACACAGACTCTAGTTTTTTCATCCTTCTTTGGAACAGGTACAACATTTGCCACCCAGGTGGTGTATCGGACAGCTCTGGCCACGTTGGCGCTCAACTGCTTCATTATTTCCTCTTTGATTTTGTCACTCATGTCTGTTTTAAATTTTTGTTTCTTTTGTTGGATTGGGGGAAAATCAGGATACACGGGAAGATTATGAACCACTAGATCAGGACTTAAACCCGTCATATCATCATAAGACCAAGCAAACACGTCTTTGTATTCAAATAAAAGTTGAATCAAGGAATCTCTGATTTTTTGTTCAGTGTGAATGCTTTTTTTTGTTTCTCTAACTTCTTCGTGACTTCTGATATCAATGGACTCAGTTTCACTGAGGTTGGGCTTAGGCTTATTTTCAAATTGTTCCAACTCTCTTGTTATTTCCTCAACAGCCTCATCTTCGTCATATTCAACCTCTTGATGCATTATTTCAAAATTAGATAGCTTTTTAAGATCTGGGTGTGAATTCCGCATGCATGTCATGTTATTAAAGTATGCATTAACGAAACTGAAATGGAAAAAAATGACTAAATTAGGAAAAGGAAAAGATACAAAATTTAATACGAAACTGGACTGCATTTCATTGAATTCTAAAGGATAGAAGGGTTAACATCAAAACAAAATAATCATACTGAGATGTTTGGATTACAACCCTGAAAGTAACCCAAAATACAAAAATGAAGCTTCAAAAGCAAACTACCAAGACTCCTTCCTTGTGGGGAGAGGAGTTGTTTCCCAATTGTTGAGCATGGTATCTGGGCCAATTAGTTGCACATCGGCACGACTAGTGCCTTCACCAGACTGGATCATATTCACTTCAGAAAACATCTGGCTGAATCCATGGCAAATTTCATCAATGTGTGCCTGCGTCGAGGAATGTTGACCTTCTTGGAGTCGTGGCTTGACAAAAGTGTAGAAAATGTGAGGGATAGGTTGTTTCAAGACCCATCCGTGCTTTTTGCGGTGTTTGGCTTTGTCTTCGTCTGCTTTTGCCGGCCTGAAGACTAAATAGAAAGTACCCTAGTTACTGAACGGAGAAATGAGCTCCGAAATTCCTTGCAATGATGCCCCCAAGCCTTTTCCTGGCTCATAACCTTGTCTCAGCATGAGTGCCGCTAACATTACAGATGTGGCAGAAAGATGAGGATGCAGAATGGGCCTTCCTTCCTCAACATGGTCCACAGCTACCACTTCAAAAGCCTCATAGACAATGGACTCACATCCTTTCTTGGCCTCAATACAGGGGATTAACGGGTCTTTATAAATGGACGACTCGTCTTCCCTATGAACAATAATTTCTTGCATGTCATGTTCGAATTTGAGCATCTGATGCAAAGTGGATGGCACATCTCGGGCCGTATGGATCCATGTCCTTCCAAGAATAAAGTTATAAGAAGTGTCCATGTCCACTACTTGGAAGACAATTTCGAATTCAATCGGCCCAATCATCATGGTGAGGTTGATCTCCCCAATGGTACCTCTCGATGAGCCACCAAAAGCTCGGATACGGACATTGTTGGGTCAGATTCTGTATGTATTGATCTTCATGCTTCGCAAGGTGGAGAGAGGGCATACATCTACGCTCTAGCCTCCATCAACCATGACTCGCTTCACGTAGTGCCCCTCACATTTAACAGTCAAGTGCAAAGCCCTGTTGTGTCTGGATCCTTCTTTGGGGAGTTCATCATTAGTAAAGGTTATTCTGTTTACCTCAAAAAATCTTTTAGCCATCTTCTCTAACTGATTTACTATTGTCTTCTCTGAGACATGTGCCTCGTTCAGGATCTTGATTAGCACATGATCATGCTCTTTTGAATGTATGAGCATAAATAGTAGAGAAATTTGGCAGGAGTCTTTCTGAGCTGGTAAATATTGAGTAATCCTGAACTTTCATCTTCTTCAAAAACTCTTCTGCCTCTTCTTCAGTGAATGGTTTCTTTATTGGAAATTGGATTTCTCTTATTTGCTTGGCCTTCCTCAACTCTTCTATAGAGTAACACCTCCCCGATCGAGTTAAACCTCCAGTTTCCCCCACTTCTTCTATAATTTCTTTGCCTTTGTTAGTCATCACAGTTTTTTTGTAGTTCCAAGGAATGGTTTTCGTGTTTGTCACAGGGGGTTGCACGACAGGTTTGATCATGATCGGCTCTGTTATACCCTTCATACCACCCTGATTCTGCTTTGTGTTGGGGTAGCCTCCACAGACATACAACCTTGGGCTCGGAGCACTGGAGCGAACTTCCAATCTCGACACGTTGGGAACAAATAAAGTTACCTTTTCTAAGATCGGGGCGCCTTTCACAATCAACGGCACGTCTTGGCTTGGACTGACTTCCAGTTTGGTTCCCTCTTACATCGTTCCTTCTGTTATTTCTGCTCGACCAGCCAGCTTGCATTCTTGATCTCGGTCAATCATTCCCACAAAGTGAACATCATTATGTACTAGAAAGGGGTTGTTGGTCACATTAGGAGGGCCCTCGTCATATTTCACTACAATCAGTTTTTCAGCAATTAGTCTTTCTATGGCTCTTTTCAGAGTCCAACGGTCATCAGTGCTATATCCCAGGGCACCTGAATGATATTCACATCTAGCATTTGCCTGAAATCCATGTGAATCAGGATGCATATAGTGGGGAGCGATGGGTCCGATCACGCCTATTTGCTTCAGCTTCTTGAATAAACTAGAGTATGATTCAGCCAATGGAGTGAATTTTTCCGCCTGCCTCTGCTCTCGACCATAATCCTGCCTTGGACGAGCATTGTAGGGTGCCCGAAAATTTTACTGCTGAGGCCGGGGGATCCTTGGAGCTGGTGCGCGTACTTGCTGATTGGGAGGACGAGCATAGGATTGAGCATTGAACACTGTATACGGTGGTGGGCCCACAGAGTATTGAGGAATTGGTGGTGGATAATAATGTTGAGGGTAGCTGGATTGCCCCTGATGAACTTGCACATAAGGTTGAGATGCCCCTCTTTGAACTTCACTGGATCCCGAAGTCATCATGGACCCTTCATCTCTCTTCTTTCTATTTTCCAAACTTCCCGACCCATTTTGGATAGCTTGATTNCCCCCCTTTGAACTTCCCTGGATCCTGAAGTCATCATGGACCCTTCATCTCTCTTCTTTCTATTTTCCAAACTTCCCGACCCATTTTGGATAGCTTGAGTAGTGGCTTTGAGAGCAGCTTGACTTACAATTCTGCCAGTCTTGAGGCCATTTTCGACCATTTCCCCTATTTTGATTGCTTCTGCAAAAGGTCTACCCATCGCGGACATCATGTTCTGAAAGTAATCGGGCTCTTAAGCCTCCAGAAAAAGAGCGATCAACTCATGGTTATCCATGGGTGGCTTGACTCTAGCTGCTTGCTCCCTCCACTTGATTGCATACTCCCTAAAGCTTTCAGTCGTCTTCTTCTTCATATTGGACAGGGAATTGAGATCTGGTGCAATATCTATGTTGTACTGGAATTTTTTGAGGAAGGCCTGAGCCATGTCGTCCCAGACATGCCAGTGAGAGATTTCTTGGTCGATGAAACATTTTGAGGCTACCCCCGCAAGACTTTCCTCATAATAAGCCATCAGCAATTCTTCTTTTCCACCTGCACCCCTCAGCTGGTTGCAGTACCTTTTCAAGTGGATGATGGGGTCGCCGTTTCCATCATACTTCTCAAATTTTGGGGTCTTGAACCCTGGTGGAAAATGGATGTGAGGGAACATGCATAGATCACTGAAAGAAACACGTTTTTGACCACCTAGTCCTTGTATATTTTTTATGTTTTGTTCAAGACTTTTCATCTTCCTGTCCATCTCATCTGGCTCAATTGTCTTGGCAGGCTTTTCATTTTCCACAGGGGACTCGTACTGAGGTGGTTGTATGGAGTCGAGACCCTGAAAGACATATTTGAAGAGTAGTATTGGCCATCACAAGCATGAGGTGGTGGCTCGTTGTTTGGCCTCATCACAGGAGGTGGTGGAGGGATTGTATATACCGGCGTGCCAGACACGACAAGAGGGGTGTTCCTGATCGGTGCGGCTGGAGGTCACACATTAGAGGTTCCAGGAGCGGCATGGAAGCTGTAGTTTAGCACATACCCTGGTGGTAGGATGTGATGGCTTGTTGCATGGAGCGATGCTTGAGTAGTCAGGGGTACAGTAGAAGTTCCTTCTGAGGGACCCTGAGGCGGAGACTGAGGATACCCAAGCCTGATATACATCAGAAAGTTGTTTTAATCTTCTTACTTCCTCCGACTCTTGCTCAACTGACTGATCGTGGAGGTCTTCACTGACCAACTCGATTTCATCATTATTAGCCATTGGTACCTTCCCTTTAGATCTGGTGAAGTAATGATGTATTTCCAGTTTCACCACAAACCAACCACCTTAAGCTTACTATATAAGAAGACAACAAACGTGTTAGGGTTAAGCATTTTACATATATAAATCACACGTAATATGCCATGTTCCTAACATTGTCACTATTTCTAACATGCTTTTGGAAGGCTTCATGTTTCATCCCGTCTTATAAGGCTGTTGCTTATTAACGCTCTCAATTTTTTTTTTTTATTCTTTTTCTTTTCTTTTTCGCTTCTCTTTACTCTCACCTCATTTTGTTCCCTTATTGAAATATTTCGATCTAACCTTTTAGGGGTTGCCTACGTATCATGTCGCCGCATGAATCAGATCATTACGTAGTTCAGGGACACGGCTCTCTTTTTTTTTTAATACAAAACAAACATTTTTTGGTTCTTTTCGAAATTTTTTTTTTAAAACAAAATCTTTTTCATTAATTTTCATTTTTTTTTTATACAAGACTCAATAACAAGAATTACATAAAGATAACCATTTAAACGAGACCAGACTTGACTCAAACAGACTTTTTAAGACAAAAGGCAAAATAACAAGACTCAAAACAACAAAAGACTCTTACATACTCAAATACCACAAAGGAACAGTCAAAATGGACTGTCAGCTAAAAGAAGATCTAAAATTCTTCAAGAGAATCCACCAGAATTATTGTAGTCATGGAGCTTATTCCTGCGGTTGACCCCCAACATCGCGGTATATCCTCTCTAAATCTGCAGATATGTGACGAGCGACGTTCAATGATACTTCAGCAAATCGCTCGGGCGTCGTTCCCTGACAACTCCTGCAAGCTCGGGAGGTATATGTGGCTACCTCGAGGATCTTTCCCTTAATGTGTTCCTGAGCCAAGTGAAACTCTTGATTTTGTTGACCACGGGTCTCAGCTAGATCCAGTGCATCAAGCTCGTGCTCCAAGGCCATATCTCTTTGGCACCGAATTTCCAGTGACTCCCCCTCCAACCGATTGATCATATTTTGGTAGTGATGTCTTTCTATTTCGAACTTTGCGATATGGCGCTCCTTGCTTGACTCAACTCCCCCTATCTGATCCTTCAGACCTTGTATTAATGGAGCAAAACCTCTGCACTCATGATCACGGACCACCTTGAACTGAGCTTCTCTTTCTTCCTATTGTTGAGCTGTAGTGATCACTTTTTCCTGCCTAATTTGAGCTTTGAGTTCTCGCCTATCTTGTGCCCACTTAGCCTTTTCCCGCTCGAAATCAACCTGTTATATGTCCATGGCTGTCTCCAGAATGCCTTTATCTTCTTGTAAAATGTCAATACGGGATTGGAACTCTAGTGCTACTTCCCTTCCGGTTTCTCTAAATCTGGCCTCGATCTCCTTTTCCCAATCAGCCGCATACCGTAGGGATCTTTCTGGACATTGCTCCGGGATAGACTGGTTGTGAAACCACTCAAGCTATGCGAGGCTTACCTCCCCACGTTCAAGATCAACTACCATCTCATCCAAATCAGAAAATCGACCACCAAACCAAACTTTTTGTGCATATGACTCCCTTGGAGGTTCCTCTACCTTGAATTCCCACACGAACGGACGCATGTCCTTAGTCGGGGCCTCTTTTTCTCTCTCCCTAGCTGGCGCATGACGCGTAGGGGTGCATAGGGTTGGAAACCTCTGAAACCCGTGAATATGAAGAACGGACGATACGTCAACATATACATGACCCTAGTAGAAGGGAACCAATAATAGTTCCAAGTGATTCTATNCTCTGAAACCCATGAGTATGAAGAACGGACGATACGTCGACATGTGCATGATCCTAGCAGAAGGGAACCAATAATAGTTCCAAGTGATTCTATCAGCACTCAACGAACCGAGCAATGTCCGCCAAGCCCTCACCCCCTCTAGAAGATTACAACTTGCGGCCTTGTCTGGGTGACATCCGATGTAATTCAGCCAATTGTCATTGAAATTTATTACTATTGGATGATGATAAAGGTGCTCTATGAACCACATCTGCAGCAGAATGTTGCATCCCTCGAAGTAATATTCACCCTCTTGGCAGCGGGTCAAAGCTCGAAAAATATCTCCCAGAATCATGGGAAGAATGGTGTGATCCTCGCTACTTTGCAAAAACGAGACTACCGCAGCTAATCGAATTCTCATGCGCCCACCACGCTCTAGAAAGACCATGATCCCCAAAATGATATCATGAACGCGAAGACTCTCAACTCCCTCCATGCGTCGTAACTCAATTGGTTGGCGAATTCTATGCCCGAGAAGTTTCAAATCCTTTCTTGTCCCCAAATATGTCATAGAAATATTCCAACGAAACCCAACCTTCGTCCAGGCAACCCATTGGAATTCGACGGAGGCATAACTTTTTCAAAAAGTTGTTCACACCAATTTTTCTGAGAGCAGCAGGCTTTTTCCCACGAAGTTCCCTCCCTAATCCGGTAAACCTACCTAATTCTTCCAATGTAGGCGTCATTTCACAATCTTTGAACCTGAAGACATTGTTCAGGGGGTCCCAAAAACCTACTAGAGCCTCGATTAAATCTCTGTTAGGCTTAATACCCATGATGTTTTTGAGGAACTTGAGGTGCTTAAATACTTGATTCCGTTCCCATGTCACAAAACGAGCCCACCAATTACAGAGACTACTCGGGGTCTTATCTCTTATCAAGAACATAGGAGGTGTCTCGTCCCTTACCCTTTTTTGATTGCCTCTTTGTGGAGAATTCATGATGAACCTAAGAATAAGAAAAAAAGGGGTCCGGACTTTCCTAAGCTATATGAAATTCTGATTATTCCTTTTTATTTATTTATTTTTTACTTTTTTTTATTAAAAAAAACACCATTTAGTACTCGATCTATTTACTATTTTTGAAATTAGAAGACACAAAAAGTAGTGAAATGACTATTATTATCAAAACGGCCTTTTGATTCTTTCACAAAAGGCTTAAAGAATTTCTCGGTAAAAACGGCTAAGCATGGAGACAAAAATAATAATAAAAAATAAAATAGGCAAAATAAACAAAATGGCTACTTTAACGAGAACGGCCCTTCGGTACTCCCGAGAGAGTTCAAAGGTTGTCTCGGCGTATATAACCAGACAAAAATAACATTTTTTTCAGGAAAATTTTATGCACGTGTGGAATTTTAAGCTTTTTTTTTTTTTGAAAAATGTGGGCTGAACCAGATGGTAGTTGCCTGCGTATCATGTGAGAACATGAATTAGATCTGGTGTAGTTCGGGAAGATCATGAATAAAGGAAATAAACTAACTACTTTTTTGAATTTTGAATTCTTTCGTTTTTAATTTTCGAAAGAAAGACTATAAAGGAGAAAGAAAATATTTTTGATTTCCATTTTCTTTTTTTTTTCATTCTTTTTTTGGGTGAATCTCGAAAGAAAAAATATTTTTGGATTTTTGAACTTTTATGTTAAAGTTATGAAAGACTTTTAAAGAAAATATTTTTTGAATCTTGAATTTTCTTTTCAACTTTCAAAAGAAAAAAAAAAATTCTAAAGAATAATGAAAATATTTTTTTTTTGGATTTTTAGAAGAATTAAAAGAAAATATTTTTGGATTTTTTTTTTAGAAATAGGGGACTCAAAGAGAGACTTTTCTAAAATATGAAGTAAAACAAAATAGTTTTGGATTTTTGAAAACTGGGGTCCAAAAGAAAGACTTTCATAAAGAAGGAAGTAAAGGAAAAAAAATTTTTTGAATTTTTGAAAAATTGTGGTCTAAAATAAAGACTTTCTACCGAAGGAAGTAAAGGAAATATTTTTGGATTTTTTTTTTTTTTGAAAATTTTTGGGTTGGACCCGATAAAGGTCGCCGTATCTCACATCCGGTGAGATCAAACCCGCGTAGTTCGGTGAAACTGAGTATTTTTCTCTTTTGATTTTTATGAAAATTTATCTTTACACCTCACGCCAGACTACAAAATAAAATCTTAGTAAAAAAGGATTATTTATACTAAACTACGAGAATGATTTTTTTTTCTTTATAATTCCGCTCAACTATTTTCTAAAGCCACTCAACAATGCAAGCAAGCCTTCCAAATGATGTAACAAGTAGCACATAAGTGGACATGATGGTCTCAAAGAGGATAGATGTCTTATACGGACCCGACCCTTGTGTCGAGTTTCGCTAAGTTAAATGCATGTGATGCAAATAAAGCGAACCTATAGGGATATCTGGCATGAGGTTTGTTCTTCTAGGTTTAAATCCTAGTGCAGAATGTATCTAGACTGGCTTACTCGAGCGGACAACTCGAGCCGAAGAGGGCCAGTGTACCGGTAGCATTGCTCTCCGGTTTAGCTGGTGGTGCTCCCCGCCTAAAACATGTGTGACTAAAATCCTTCACCGGGTGACAAGAACCTCGGCTATCTCAAAGAAAGCGGGCTATGTCAAGCAAATGCCCAATTTTTAATTTCAAGAAGACTCATAGGGGTGTATGAGGAGACAGTTTATATATATAGTTCAACAATATCAAAGTGGTAAAAAGCGGACAAGTAGCACATTGGGCACAAATAAATCACAATAATATCCAAAATTTATAAAGCCAAATAAAAGTCAACTTGTACAAGCTATTCTGGTTGTCCCCAGCAGAGTCGTCAGAGCTGTCACACCCCTTTTCTACTCCTCCAAAAGATGTATGTGTTATATGGATTGTGGGTTAAAGAGTTTCTCCAATTAAAGTGACAATTTTGAAATATGGATTATTTTTGTTATTCAGAGTCGCCACTTGGAATTGATTTTTGGTGTTCCAAGTCACCTTTTATTTGAATCCCTAGTCAAAGGAAGGTTTGACTCTTTTATTATTGGTCTGCGAAAACAAAGTTCGGGTAAGAAATTCTGTTGACCGCGGAAAGGTGTAAGGCATTCCCCGAGTCCCGTGGTTCTGGCACGGTCGCTTTATTGACTTAAACTTGGCTTGAATTAATTTTGAATAAACTGTGCTTTATTAGTTTCTATGTTTTACTTGTTTGCCTTTATTTCTTGATTATTAGAAAAATTAAAGAAAATTTTGAATAATTAGATGTCGTAACCACACTACGCAAGCGAATGTGTGATCGAAGCGAAATTTATTAATTTTATCATAACAGCGCTACGCAAGCGAAGTAGCTGAAGTTTTGTTCTCTATTTGCTGAAGTTTTTGTTTAACTTGTGCACGTCTTAATGCAAAGCTTTTGTTTGTAATTGCTGAAGTTTTTGTTTTTGTAACTAGCGAACTTCAGCTCTAGAGCTGAAGTTTTTTTTTTATAACTGGCGAACTTCAGCTCTAGAGCTGAAGTTTTTGTTTTGTAATTGGTGAACTTCAGCTCTGATAAACATAGTTAAGGCAATCATCCCATGAACTGAAGTTCCATAGCAGCACCAACAGCAGCAGAAGAAAGAAGAAGA